>PVKE010016793.1:0-31693 GCA_004027555.1 Craseonycteris thonglongyai | reverse complement strand
TCACATATTTTTTAAAGAGTTATGTCTAGATACTTGATTTTTTTTTAATGGTCTTATAAATAGTATTTGCTTAATTTTTATTTTCTGATTCTTTCTTGCTAAAATATAGAAATATTGAATATTGTATCTTTCGGCTATACTAACATCTTAATTTCTAATATTTTATAGAATTTTGAATTTTTTGTATTATAATCATGTCATCTGAGAATAAAACCTTTCATTTTTTCTTTCTAATATTTATAACTTTTATTTATTTTTCCTATAATACTGCACTGACTAGGATTTTTAGTACAATGCTGATAGGAGTGACAATAGTTACAATCTTCTCTGGTGCTTGATTTCAAGAAGGAATCTTCAAAATTTTATCATTAAGTGTGTGTTAACTATAGATTTTGTGTTTCTTCCTTCTTCTCGTTCTTTACAAACATTATCTACTTGGATGATCATATTGTTATTTTCTCCTTTCTTTTTCAATTTGATAAATTAGTTGATTGATTTTCAAATGTCAATTTAGCCTATCTTCCTGAGATAAAACTGAGATTTAATATTAACATATTTACTTATAATTTTTGCACCTGTGATTATGAGACATAGTAGTTTATAATCATTTATAATATCTTTTATAATAGGTTTTGTATCACATTCAGAGTTTCTTCTTTCTCTGATTTATTTTTTTCCTTTTATTGTTAAATTTATAAGGGTTATATTGGTTAGTAATAATTACATATGTTCCAGGTATACAGCTCTTTCCATCATTCTATATTTTGCTCCCCTTCCCTCCTAAACCACCCCTACCCCATCTGCTTTCTTAAAGACAGTAAAATATTTTGTTTTATCTTTTTCTTAAATGTTTGGATGAATTCATTAGTAACAATCATCTTAATTATTGTGTTGTTGGTAGAAAAGTTTATTTTTATTATTGATTCAGTTCCTTTAACTGATGTATGACTATTTAGATAACTTATAATACTTTGTCTTATATTAGCTTTAATAAATTTTGAAGTCTCAGGGAATTTGGGATGGCTCAGTGGGTTAAGAGCTTGCTTTGTAGCCCCAGGGACTGGGATCATATCCTGGCCCTGGCCTGTGTAGACCCATATGCTGAACTGGGGTGTGCTTCCCATGTGGGAGGCCCCAGTTCAGTTCTTGCCCCCTGGTTCGGCCCCTGACTTGAGGGAGCATGTTTCCCATGTAGGAGGCCCCAGCCCAGTTCCTGCCTTGCGCAGCCCCCACCCAACTGTGTGGACCAAAACCATGTCAAAAGCTGATGATGTGCCACTATGGAGACTGCTCTGGGCCCTCCCCCTTCTCTCTGTCTCTGTCTCTCTCTGTCAAAAACAATAAAATAAATCTTTTTTAAAAAGTCCCTAAACAGTTTATTGTAGCTATCAAAGTTAATGGCATAAATTTAAAATTATATTCTATTATTAACTTTTTATATATCTATGGTATCTAAATTGGTATCCTATTATTTTCCTTGTTTCAGCAATGAATTTTTTCTGTTTATCTTGGTCAGACTTTCCACAAGTTTATCACTTTCAAAAATCAAAATTTGCCTTTTCAAAAACACATTTACTGGGGAAGCTGGGGTGGCTAGCAGGTTGAGTGCTCGCTTTGCCGCCCTGGGGACTGAGGATTGAATCCTGGCCCCAGCTCATGTGGACCCATATACTAAACTGGGGTGTGCTTCCCATGCAGGAGGCCCCCAATTCAGTTCTCACCCCCTCCCCACCCCTTGGTTTGGCCCCTGGCTTGAGGGGGCATGCCTCCCATGTAGGAGGCCCCCAGCCCAGTTCCTGCCCTGTGCAACGCTTGCCTACCTGTGTGGAATGAAACCATGTCGAAAATTGATGATGTGCAACTATGGAGACTGCTCTGGGCCCTCCCCCTTCTCTGTCTTTGTCTTTGTCTCTCTCTCTCTCTCTGTCAAAACAATAAAATAAATCTTTAAATAAAAAAAACTAAAAAACATTTGTAATCTGTTTCACTGATTTCTGGCCAAATCTTTGATAATTCTTCTGTTCTGCTTTCTTTGGCCTTAAATTACTTTTATTTTCCTGAGATTGAAACTTTCATTATTGGTTTTAAACATTTTTATTTCTTAATATGTGATAAAATGTGTGCTCTTCCCTCCTGACTCAGATACTCTATTGCCGCTAACAGAGCTCCATTACTCTTTCTCTGGACATCTTAGATCTAGCTCTGAATGATATCAGAAAAGACACTTCACTCTTTCTGTGATGAGAAAGAGCAAAGTGAAGAGGAAAAAGGAGGAAGTGGTCACACACACAAAAAAAAAGAAAAGAAAAAGAAAAAAAGGAAAGATAGACTAGAACCTTTCTACCATTCCTTCTGCTACTAAAATCATGACTCTTTAAATAGCCTGAATGGCTTTACTCCAGGCTTTTCGATCCACCCTGTATAAAAAACATTTGGCCACCGTAAGCTCAGTGTACAAATGAGCTGTTACATCTGGAAAGGCCAGTGAACTGCTTGGCTCAAAGGCTGGCAGAGGACAACCAGGGCTCTAAGTATTTGCTGTGGAAGATATAATCAGTCACCTGTCCCTTTGAATGGGTATTGTCCCATAGGTGGTGAAATGGATGTGTGTTCAGCTCCTTGAAGGAGCTGTATGCTTAAAGTCTTAATCTGAACCTTTCCCTCACATTTCCTATGTTAAAGCTTATATATAGTCTGGTCAGAACATGTCTGACTCACATATATGTTTTTCTTTTAACATAAACTCAAGGTCAGAAATTCAAATGCCTGTAGTGAATGTGCAAATAAATGAATGAATTAGCCAGGTAGAATGGTTCTGATGTTTCCATATTATTAAAAAAAAATTTTTTAATATTGCAGTGAAAATTTAACTTCATGTAAATGAGACAATGAGAAGTGAAGAAGACTTTAGGAAAACTAGAGAGCATATAACCCTCTGTTGGAAAAGGGTGTCAGCTACTCTGAGTTGATGGTTGCCGTACAGGAAGATGGATTTATGATAGGAAGATATTTCAATTCTCTGTGGTAATGGTGTGAAGATGGATTTTGGGTTTTTACTAAGGCTTTTGCCTTTATTTAGCAGAGGACATTTTTAGTTGCTTTTGCTTGTTTCCTTTCATCTTGAGAAAACATAAATACTCCTAAATGTTGATGTGAAATAATACTAAAAGAAAAATCAATAAGTAGGCAACTCCTGCCCCAAACATAAAAGGATAGGAGCATCTTTCTCCTGAGGAGCTCTGGGTTGGCAATTCTTTGAAAAGCAAACCCTCTGCATTGGCTCTTAACTATACCTCCTGCTTTTTAAATTCCCCATTCTTTTTATTTCTGGCATTAAAATCCATGCTCTTTGATATGCACACTGTCAGACTAATCATTTCTTTTGAGGATTATAAATGAGAAGTCATTACTTTTATATTAGTTAATTATTTCATTCAGTAATACCGGTAGTTATTGAGTATCTATAAAGATCAGACAACCATGCTAGGTACTGGTGATAAAAAGTAAACAAAACCAGACTGGGTCTCTGTTCTTGGAGTACTTTCAGTTGAGTGGGAGGTATAGATAGTAATGAAATAATAAGGTGCGAAATGTAAAATTACCACTGTCACAAGTACTGCGAAAGGACACGGAAGAGCTTCAGCTCAATGACTGAGATCTTATTCTAGAGAAGGACTGCTATAAACGCATCACTTGTGCTAGCTAGTCTCAAGGAAAACGTAAACAATTCACCTCCATCCTCTTTGTAGGGAGTTTCATGCAACTCTCTTCTGGAATCCTGAGGATCAACTGGGCATGCAGATTTAATGTGTGTTATCTAGAGGAAGGTTTTTCAGATAAGAACTATTATTCTTATCATTGCTCCTTCATAACAGGTTCCTTAAAATTCTCAGCTTACTGGGAAAAATTGATTTTCTCTCTTTCCAGTTCTTCACAAGAATTTTCTATGTACACCTAAGGAGAACATGCTAGACTTTATAATGCATTCAGAGATCATGAGAGCAAATCAAATAAATACAGGATCTAGATTCTAGTACTACACATCTAACTTACTTGCTAGGAAAATCCCACTGACTGTGGCCTTGGGTTGAGTGACACATAGGTACCTTCTTTGTAGAGATTATTTTTATCTAGGATTCTTGTCCAATCAACTAGAAATATTTACATTAATGTGCCTATTTTTTTATTGTGCTCTTAATACATGTCAGATATTGCTCTAATTTTCATAGGTATTTATTTATTTTATTCTTAAGAGAACTCTGAAGATAGATGCAATGATTATTTTCATTGTACAGATTAAAAGACTGAGGTTGCGAGAAACTTAGCAACTTAGCGATACCAGATAGTTATTAAGTGCTCAGCCTGGATTTAAACTCAGGCTTTTTAACTCCAAATGGTTGGCAACACTATTCACCTTCCTGCTCAGTATTATTATCCCATTTTCTTAATGTTTTTCCTGAAATCAATTTTGATCCCTACCCATATTTGATCCCATTCTCTTCCTCCTAAAAGAGTACAAAAAACCAACTGACCAAACAAACAAACAAACAAACAAATAAAACAGGCTAATGCTCTACCAAATATTTTTATTTCTCAGAGATGTAATTTCAGCTTGGCAATGATCTCAGCAGAGAAAAAGTATTCATGTGACACTTAAAAATTGGTAAGGTACTGGGAGCTCTAAGACATGCTCTAACATTTATACACAGGCAAAGGAGCCTCCTAATGTAGAAAAAAAATAGAGTTGCCTAGAACTATAAAAAAGTATCAAAAATTCTAAAATCCCAAAGATCTGAGCTCTAGAGCTACTAAAACAGTAATAATAACCACTTGAGTTGTGTTGGGGAAAGAAAGAAAGAAAAGAGAGAGGGAAGGAGGAGGAGGAGGTGGAGGAGGGAGGAAGAGAAAGAGAGAAAATAGAAAGAGGGACAGAGGGAGAAAGAGAGCAAAAAGAGAAAGAAAGAAGAAAAGAGACGGAGAAAGAAAAAAGAGAAAGAGAAAGACAGAGAGAAAGAGAAAAGACAGAGAGAAAGAAAAAAGAAAGAAAGAACAAGAAAGGAAACACGAAAAGGGGAGGAAGAAAAAAGGAGAGAAAGAAGGGAGGGAGGTCAATGGAATAATATTAATAAATCATAGAAAGAAAATTGAATCTCTCTCTTTATAGATATAGATATAGATATATTTACTTTTGTGTCTTTATTCAAAAAGAATGAGCTTCAAACTCTAAGAAAGAAAAATAACCCAAGGTAGGAAAAGAGAATTGAAAAGTTGGTTGCTCTAAATGTGTACATTTATGTCTCCTCCTTACCCACATAAATTATACAGAAGACGAAATTTAAAATGGGAGGCTTAAACACGCTAAAAGCATAGAGATGGTTATTCTGTCCCCCCCATGATTCAGGGTTTTTTTTGTTGTTGTTAAATTTATTGGGGTGACAATAATTGATATCAATTACATTGTTTCCAGGTGTACAAGTCTACATGACATTGTCTATACCTCGCATTATGTGCTCACCACCCAGAATCAGCTCACTTTCCATCACTGTGTGTTTAATTCCCCCTCCCTACTCCCCCCACCCACCTCCCCTCTTACCCTCAGGTAACCACTAAACTATTGACTGTGTCCATGAATCTGTTTCTTTGTTCCTTTCAGTTTTATATTCCACCTATAAGCGAGGTCATATGTTTCTTCATTCTTTCATTCTGACTTATTTCGCTTAATAAGATGTTTTCAAGGTCCATCCATGTTGTCGCGAATTGCTGTATTTCATCTTTTCTTATTGCTGAGTAGTAGTCCATTGTATGAATGTACAACTTCTTTATCCAGTCCTCTATCAGAGGACACTGGTTGATTTCATGACTTGGCCACCGTGAATGGTGCTGTGATGAACATTGGGGTACGTGTATCTTTGCGGATTAAGGTTTTCAGGTTTTTGGGGAGTAGATACCCAGGAGAGGGATTGCTGGGTCATATGGCAATTACATTCCTAGTTTTTTGAGGATTCTCCACACTGCCTTCCACAGTGGTTGTACCAATTTACATTCCCGCCAGCAGTGTATGAGGGTTGTTGTTTTTTTGTCCACAAAGCAGCCTCTCCCTCACTTGTTATTCCTTTTCTTGTTAATTATAGCCATTCTAGCAGGTGTGAGATGGTATCTCATTGTGGTTTTAATTTGCATCTCCCTAATTGCTAGTGATGTTGAGCATTTTTTTCATGTATCTGTTGGTTGTTCATATGTCTTCAGGAGAGAAGTGCCGGTTTGGGTCTTCTGTCCATTTTTTAATTGGATCGTTTGTTTTTTTGTTGTTGAGTTGTATGAATTCTTTATATATTTTAGATATTAGCCCCTTATCAGAGGCATTGTTTGCAAATATTTTCTCCCATTCGGTTGGTTTCCTTTTTACTTTGTTGACGGTGTCCTTTGCTGTGTAGAAGCTTTTTAGTTTGATATAGTCCCATTCATTTATTTTTGCTTTTATTTCCTTTGTCTTTGGAGTCAAGTTCATAAAGTGCTCTCTGAGCCCACGGTCTTAAATTTAGTGCCAATGCCTTCTTCTGTGCACTTCATAGTTTTGGATCTTATGTGGTGGTCCTTAATCTACTTTGAGTTAATTCCATGATTCTTAAGAATTGCTTCTGTGTGTTGATTCATCTGTCAATTTTCCTAGGTTCTTTTGATCCAATGGAGGCAGATATATAAATTCTCTAGGTGTCTTAACAGGTATTTGTAAGAGTGATCCCTGTGAATTTTTATACCCATCTCTCAACTTCAGTCAGCTGGCTTAGCTCTGGCAGAATAACATGAGGTTGGTTTTAGAAGTCAGAGACTCCCCTTTCTGATTTATTCTACAGTAAAATACACTACAGAAGTGCCTTCCTTACAGGTATATGGTGATAATTAATAAACTTATATGTGAACAGCATTTGGCCATATTTATCTTTGTCATTAAGACATTAAGAGACTAGGTCTTTCACTCTTCTTCACTTTAGCCAAAATATTCCAGGGACCCAAATGAAATGCACAGGGAAACTCATATTTCACATAAAACAAAGATTTCTAAAAGTGAATTTGTAGAGTATATATGCCAAGTATACAAAACAAAACAAAACAAAACAACCACTCTACTTTGGACAAAAAACCAGGGCATGGGACTTAGATCAAATTATAGTTTCAATTGCAGCTCTGACATTTAATGGGTGACCTTGGGCAACTGAGGAACATGAATAATAATTCCAACATCATAGAAATGTCTAAGAATCAAATGTAATAGGCCCATTAAATACTTAACACAGCGGTTGGCCATAAATGTGGTTGACTCAGTAATGTAAGATATTATTGTTAATTACTATTATTTATAAAAGCTGTATTCCTTTTGCTTGGGTACTAGAATGTCTTATAGCAAAAGTCTTACTTTTTTTAAGATATTTTTGATAAGCCTGTTGAGTGGTAGACCTAAGCCTCAGGGCATTTAAGGGATGGTCCCCTGGCTAGAGGGGATGACAGATCTTTAGATAAATAGATATAGCAATTTTTTTAAAAGACTTATTTTTATTATTTTTTTACAGAGAGAGAGAGAGAGAGAGAGAGAGAGAGAGAGAGAGAGAGAGAGATACAACAACAGAGAGAAGGGGGGAGGGCCCAGAACAGTCTCCATAGTTGCACATTATTGGTTTTTCCACATAGTTTCATTCCACAGGTGGGCGTGGGGCTGCACAGGGCAGGAACTGGGCCAGGGTCTCACCCCAGTGAGAACCAAATTGGGACACTCCCCAGTTCAGCATATGGGTCCACACGGGCCAGGACCAGGATTCGATCCTCAGTCCCCGGGGCTGCAAAGTGAGCGCTTAACCCACTGAGCCATCCTGGCTTCCCAATATAGCAATTTTAAGGCAAAAAAAGGAGAAAGAGATAGAGATAAGAAGCAAGCAAGTTACCGGTAGTAGAATATTATGTATTGTGCAATGTGACAACCCTTTTAATCTCCAAATCAGCAGTCAACTATTGTTTAGCGTTGCTTCATTTTAGTGGATGTGTGTATGTGAATGCATGTGTGTGTGTGTGTGGTTTGCTCTATGTTCCATCTCCTGGAGCATATGAGACTAAAAATGGTCTGTCTAGGTGAAGTTCACAGATGTCAGCTGTATGACATCCTCGGTGTTAATTCATGTTTCCTTTAACAAGAAAAAGGGAATTCTGGCATTGGGTGATAAAATTGGCGGTGAAAGTCTTGCCTTCCAATTCTAGCCCATAATTGTTAAATAACCTTGGGAATCCAATTTAATTATCTTCAGGATCTTCTTACACAAAACAGCAGTAATTATAGTTAGCAGATGCTCACAGAACCTATTGGGATTGCCCATCAAAGTATCTCTGGTTATATAATAATGTAACAGACACGCCACAGTGAACAACCAAGTCATGACAGGAATTGGATAAACTCCCTGGCATTTCATAAAGGCTCTCTAAATATCATTATAATAATTATGTATGCTTTTTAAAACCTTTCTTCCATGAAAAAAGCAATAATGGCTTGAATTGATTCTCTATACAAATACTGTATACAAAACAAAGACAAATTTCACCTTATTTTCCACTTTTGAAGTAAAATGTTCCTTCTCTTCACATCCACTCTCTTACTTGACAATCTTCTCTGCCTCCACTACCTCTTTCTTCCTAGCAAGTTATCTTGACCTGTTTCTGTATTAAATACATTCATCAGTAATACATTTTCTTTGCACTCTGGCATCGACTGACTGAAAAACCTGGTAGGTCAAAGATCTCTGGGGAATACAAAGATGACTCAGATTTTGCCTCAGTCTTTAAAGTAGACCTGTTGTTTGTGTCTGGCCGCCTCTTCTCCTTAGGGAAATTACCTTTCAAGATGAAGAGTGGGCACATGACTGTGTCTAGGGCCAAGAAGAAGCATATGAGACAGCCACGGTGATTCATATGGACAAAAAATAAAATAAACATTTTCTACTGTGATTGTTAAATTAGGATGATGTGAGCCTGGAGCTGCAGGCAGCCATCTTGCCTGCCACTCAACTTCATGCAATATAAATTCAAGTGGAGAACTGTATTGTTAAACAGTCTACTCCCTGGCTCTCCAGGGATATTTGGCTATACACCCCTTTTTAGCTTAAGCTAATTTGAATTGGCTTTTTGTCCCTGGCCATCCAAAATGTCCTGAAGAATACTGCCTTCTAAGAAGTTAGGGGAAAGCCGGGACGGCTCAGCGGGTTGAGCGCTCGCTTTGAAGCCATGAGGACCGAGGATCGAATCCCGGCTCCGGCCCAGGCAGGACCCACGTGCTGAACTGGGGAGTTCCCACAGTTCGGTTCTCTGGCTGTCTCTGTCTCTGTCTCTCTCTCTATCTGTCAAAAAGTAAAGTAGAAATAACTATGCACTGAAGACAAAAAGGTAATTTCTCTCTATAAATGTGAAAAGATTAAAAAAAAAAAAAAGAAGTTATAGTCCGATGAATACAGCTGGAGTGGCAACACGGTTCTGAGGGGACCAAGTTGAGCAGTGCAAATATTTCCACTTGTGGGGAAGCCGGGATGGCTCAGTGGGTTAAGCGCTCACTTTGCAGTGCCGGGGACCGAGGATTGAATCCCGGCTCCGGCCCGTGTGGACCCATGTGCTAAACTGGGGAGCTCCCCCAGTTCAGTTCTCCCTCTGTCTCTGTATCTTTCTCTCTCTGTCAAAACAATAATAAAAAATAATAAAAAAAATTAAATTAAATTAAAAAAAAAAATTTCCACTTGTGACTGAAAAAAAGAGCAGTTTTACAATGATATATTACTTGTTTTCCCAACCCTGTTTCACATTGATTCTTAGGCTCCAGAAATTCAAAGGAACCCTCCAGTTTTAGTGGTATATACAGGACAGGTGTATGGGGTGAGGAGAATGAAGTTGAAGCTATCTTCATAGCAATTTCACCAACCCCATGAGCTCGATTAGGCTTCCTCAATGGCTATACATAAGCACATGACCTAGGTAAAAAAGCACAAAATTAAGTAAAACACAAATGGAGTATCAGGCCCCTATCTCTTTAATTCAACGGGATTGCCACTCTAATGTTCTGCCTATTTATTTCCGGAGCCACCACTAGCTGCATTAACTAGGAACTAGTTTTGTACTAAAATTCTAACACCTGTTACCTGCTCTGGACTCTTATTTGCAATGTGGACAGATGGTAGCAAATTGAGAAAAGCCTACTCTTTTTATATCTGCCATATTGGGCTTCCTTCTTTTGAAAATGTCTTTTTAAACTACATTCATAAGTGACAAATGATATTGTTTCAAATTCTGTTAAAAGAGTGTTGATAGTAATAAAAGTCAAATAATAAACTTTGATGACTACAAAGTACTAGAAATGCCTTATTGATTAAAAATGTCAATAGTCTTTCTTCCCAATATTTAAGCTTTCCATATCATCTCATGTAATGGTTAAGAACAAACTCTGCAGATAGTAAAATAGGAGATATTAACGGGCAGTTGTTAAATGGAAGAAAGCAAAGTATGAAGAACTATGCATGACATGCTATCTTTTGTTTAAGAAAGATGAATAAATAAGAAATTAATTTTTTAAAGAAACTAACCCATGAAGGATATATAAGAAAACAATAAAGGTCATTACTTGCAGGGAATAAGGGAGCTGGGTGGAAGGATAGGGAACACATTTCTGAATATAGCTTTTGTATACTTTTGACTCAGGGAACATGTTAATGTTTTGTAGATTCCCAAAATAACTTTTCATCATGAGGATAGAAAAAACAAATCCACAGAATTAAATAAAAAAAAAAAAAAAAAATGAACCCAACTATTTTTTAAATGAATAGCACAATCTCACTGAAGGTAGGAAAGCGTATAAAAGGACTAATCCAAGTGGCTTTTTACAAAATATTCGACTAGATCACATACCCCTATACTTTCAGTTTTGTGATCAGGGGAAAAAGAAGCCTGGACTATCTTGAGTGGTTTTGTTTTGTTGTAGTGATATGGTAAAGCAATTTTTAAATTATTTTAGTTTTATTGAAGGCTTGAACAAATGAATAAATGTTGAAATGATTGAGAACCACAGTTCTCAGCATACGAGAAAGGAGATGAAAAGAGGAAATGAGAAAATACATGAGGAAATGTGTAGAAGTGGATTGGAATAGAAGATATTATATGAACTCATAATAGCATGCCCTCAAAAACTGGTGGTGTTGTCATCATTATCATCATCATCATCATTATCATCATCATCATCATCTTCATCTTCATCTTCATCGATTGTAATTGCCCTGGTGACATTCATGCCATTTCTGGATGGGGCTGCAGCTCTAGATAAAGAACTCTACTGGGACTTCCTCAGCTTCTCTGGAAACTGTGGCAGCCAGTGGGGCTCAGTCTAATATTAACATGCAGCTACATGAATTATCACTTTTGTGAGTATTATGTGCCTATTATTGTACTGAATTTGGTGGTCAAATTACTTTCAGTAGAGATTGGTAAGTATATTGATGTGAAAAGACACCAGACTTGTAGTTATCAAATTTTCAGAGCTTGTACAGCCACTTCAATGCTCTGAGTCTGTTTCTTCAGCTACAAAATTTGTACATTGGAACAACCAATTTAGAAACCAGTTTATCATTGTCTAGTAAAATTGAAGAAATAAGTTTTCTATGATACCTGCAATTATAACTCTTACATATATACCCTAAAAGAAACTCTTGCACATATGTACTGAGATATATAAACAGCATGCTTAGGGGTGCTGGGTTAGCTCGACAGGTTGAGGGCTCGCCGTGCAACTGTGAGGTGCAGGGATCGAGTCCTGGCCCCGGCCCATGCAAACCCATATGCTGAACTGTGGTACATAATTTGTAACTGCCAGGATGGTGGCGAGGGTTCTTGCCTCCCACGAGGGAGGCCCCCAGCTCAGTTCTGCCCCATGGGGCCCCACACCTAAGTGTGTGGAATGAAACTATATAAAAAAAATGATGATGTACAACTGTGGAGACTGCTCTGGGCCCTCCCTCCTTCTCTCATTCTCTCTTGGTCTCTTTTTCTCACCTTCTCTCAAACAATAAAATAAATCTTTAAAAAAACAAAACCAAAAACAAAAGAACATTTATGGAAGTATTGTTTATAGTAGCTGAATCTTGAGAACAACCCATTAACACTGAGAATGAATAAATAAATTGTGTATGGTTATATTCCAATGAAAATAAGAAAATTAAAACAAAATAGAGCTAAAGAATAAATTTCACAAATACTAGGATAAGCCACAGAACCAAAACTCAAAAGAATATGCACAGTGTATTATCCATGTAATTTATATACAGGTTTAAAAGGGATCATTACTTTGGGATGAATACATAGAGGGTAAAATTATTACTAAAAGGTAAGGGATCAATTATCACAAAATTTGGGAGAGGGGTTGCCTCTCTGGGGGGTGGAAGGAGTGTAAGACCTTGGAAAGGGATGGTAATATTCTATTTTTTAATCTGGATTATATTATCATTTTGCTGGTGAAAATATGGGGGCTCATGGGGTTGTGTTACATGGGTGTTAACTTTATAATTATTAAGCTAAACACATGCATTTTATGTAGCTTTAAAAATATATTCATATAATAAAGTGGGGAAGCCGGGATGGCTCAGTGGGTTAAGGGCTCACTTTGCAGCATCGGGGACCGGGGATCGAATCCTGGCCCTGGTTCATGTGGAACCATGTGCTGAGCTGGGGAGCTCCCCCAGTTCAGTTCTCTCTCTGTCTCTGTCTCTCTCTCTCTCTGTGTCAATAAATAAATAAATAAATAAATAACTTAAAATATATATATATAATAAAGTAGTGGCACTTTTTGAAAATGCAGTTCTAACAGATGACTTTTAAAACTGGTTTGAATAAATCTCACCAACATTGAAGTTATGTCTAGAACAAAAGGTAAAATACTGAAAATAATATAAGGGTTATAGTCATAGAAGTAAGAAAACATGGTCACAGATCTTAGTAAGTGGTATGATATCCATTTAGATTTATAAATTTTATGTTTAATTAAAAAATCAAGCTTCATGTTACAATTACACCTCATTGATGTTGACTTGACTTAAAGAGCTTTTCTAGGATAAGAGAAATCAGTTGTAATATGCCCTCTAATATTTCTAAGTATGCTTCTATACAGTAATGTAATCAAGACTAAATTTATCAAAGTGTAGATTCCTTTCCTGGTATTAATGCTTTAGAAGGTATATAATAATTCTAGCTTTTCGATAAACTAATTGGGAAAGTCACTCACAAAAATGTATTTTAACAGTATCAACATTTGAGTAAAATCTTTACAGTGATCATAGAAGGTTTGAGGTTGAATACCTCCATTATTATTATATTTTGTAGTTAAAGTTTAAAAAGTCATAGTGATTTGGGCATTATAAAATGAATGATGTATTGGTTCCAAGAAGCACATGCTTATTTAGAAAGCTCTGTATAAAGGGCATGACTTAGAATGTATAAACAACAAAAGGAGTAAAAATCCCAGAATTCAAATCTTCCATATTAGAAAGAAAGGCTATTTGATGTTGCTAAAGGAGAAGAACAAGTGATGAGGGGTGATAACTTGTATTTGTATCGCACTTTAGAATTCACATTAAGTTTTTGTGTATATCATTCACACAATAATTCTGAAGAGAGAGATAATTTATGCCAACTCTCAGATGAGAATTTGGAAGTTATTGGAGTGTAAGTATTTAGAACATGATTGTTAAGTTACTTACCGATCTGTGTGTTCTTCTAAAAAGAACATTGGGACACTAAATGACCAGGAGGCACGAGACAAAGTCTCTGCCATGAGGAACTCTTTGTCTTATTCACACACTCAGAGAGTAATGTACGTAATCCAGTGCTAAATATTCAGATTAAATACTGAGAGAATGGTCACAGAAAGAAGGAACAATTCTTTATCACTTTTCCTGCTTTTGTCCTTGATGTATATCAATAAAATTGCTCAATATGTAGCTGATATTGTACTAATGAGTTTTATCTAGTAGTATAATTAAAGAGTGGGTAGTTGTATTAAAAAATCAATCTTGAGTCTTCAGGCTGTCTGTTCTTTACCATTTTCTTTATCAAAAATTGCTAAGGATTTGGGTAACAATTCATTTCAGACTATGTTCTTCTGATATCTTTTTCATAATAAAGTCCAGTAATAGAACTGAGTTCTATTTCATTTGCTAAAAATAATAAGATTTTGACAGAACCCAATTGTGTTTTATTTCTTTTTTAATTGTTTTAATTAAGTATGATTATCTTTCAATATAAGAAAATCAATTCAAGTCATTTTATTATAAATTAAAGTATTGACTACTCACTGTAGAAGAAATGTTTTAGGAGGTAGAAAGAGTATGCTTAAGTGTGCATCAATGTTATGCCTCCCAGCAATGTACAGAACACTAATTGCCCTTGGAAAAAAAAAGTAAATTACTTCTCCCATTGTTGTTAGACAAATTATTTCAATTAACTCTTGTAAGATCATTAAGCACAGTTAACTTTAATGTAAATCAGGTTATTTATAAAATAATCCTCAGAGGACTATATATATACACACACATATACACATATGTGTATATACATATGTGAATATACACACACATTTACATACACGTTATTTTAAATGGATTTTTGTTAGAATTGGTATTTTTATAATTGCTATGCTTTGATTTCAGTTCAATATATATTTCTTAAAAACTTGTCATATGCCAAGTTATTATCTCAGAGCAGAGCCTCAGATAGGATTCTTGTTAAAGTGTTCTCAGGGGAGAAACAAGGCATGGGAAAAGAGCAGAGGAAGAAAGTTAAGCCAGGAAGCAGTATCTAGAGCATAATTTGTACCATAGTCTTTTCCCACCTTGCAACAAAGGGCAGATCATTTGTACTCTTGTGTCAGTCAGTCATGGATGAGGTCAGCTCTACACCGATATGGTGGATATATATATATATATTTTGTATGAGCTCATTTGTTAGAAAAGAAGTGGAGGCAGCCATGAGCAAACACTTGCTTGAGCTGGGGGCTAGGTGTATTGGCTTGTAAAGGATATTTTGGCATGGCACTAATATCTGCTAGTGTAAGAAAGAGAATCTTCTCTCAATCTGAAGAAGCAGTGCCCGGTGGTTATATTGTGAATATAACTCTCCAGAAATACCTGCCAATAAATTCCAGGAAATCTCCACTGAATTGGAGACTTAATGGAAACCATGGTTAAGCTTATCAGTTTGAAGAGAAAATACCATGCAGAAAGCAGAAAAAACAAATTCAAAACTGAGAGTGTATGATTTAATTTACAGAGTGACCACAATTTCGGATTCAGGTCAGAGAGCATATTTCCTAAAGGGACCGAGAACAAATCAGTTTAATAACTGCTCTGTACTCTGGGGTCTGGGAAGGCAGCCTCAGAAGAGAGGCTGGTGTTCCATTACGTTCTTTTATACTACTCACTGACTTAATAAAAGCCAATGTAATGCCCTATCCATGGGAAGTACTCTTGTATTTCGCTGAGTTTGCTCACGCTTCAGGACATGCCTGGGAAGTTCTCCAGCTGGCAAGCTCACACTCATCCTCTAAGACCCAGCTCCTGTGATACCTTTTCTGCCTCTTCTAAGGAAAACGTCTGCCCAGCCCTTCACACTCCTACACTATTTTTATATCACTTGTTTGTCATCACACACATTTTATGTTTGAATTTTGTTTATCACATAAACTGTCCTCCTGAGCAGAAACTGTATCTTACATACCTAAAGAAGGCCAGAAGGCAGCTGAATGACTGGAAGAGTTAACAGGTAAATAATTTAGGTGTAAAAAACATAATTATTTTGCCTCTTCCTTCGTAAACTGAAAAATAAAAGCTTGGGAAAAAGCAATCTATCCTTAATCCTGCCACATGTTTTGTGGCCTGGAGTGAGATCTCCCTGGTGTGGACCTTGATTCCATCTCTCTCTTTGTGATTTGGGTTAGTTAGATTAATAATGTCCAAGGATCTATTACTACAAAAAATAGTTTTGAAAAAGTATAAATAGCAAAGTGCTTGCCACTTGTAGGTATTCATTAAATAACTGTTGAATGAATTAATGGTTTCCCCTGATCTTAGAAGTTTCATGTTGCTGAATGGGAATGCTATTGAACCTCTTTAAAACTTGTTGGGAATTCAATGAAATCTTCCCTCCATCCTTCCCTCCCTCCCTCCCTCCCTCCCACCCTCCCTTCCTTCCTTCCTTCCTTCCCTCCCTCCCTCCTTTTTCATAGTAAAAATTGTGTTTCCAGTACATTGAAATTCTAACCCTAGTGTTAGAACACAGCCTTGTCTGGAAATTTGTTGCAGATGTAATTAGTTAAGATGAAGTCATATTGGAATAGTTTGGGCCCCTAATCCAATCTGATTAATGTGCTTATAAACAGGGGAAATTTGAACTCAGATATTGTTTTGTGTCAGTCTCGGATTATCAATAACCAATGTTGTGGCTGTACTGGCCCTTGTGGGTCTTATTATGGTTGCAAGACACCCTTAACAATAACCATCAAGAAACTTGGAGAAAAAAAAAAGATGAATTACTTTCAGATTCTAGAAACTACCTTGCATACCTGGGGCTACACAGAGAGGTTGGACAGGGGCTGGCTTGGGGTTCTGCTATTGTTGGGGCCAAGAGTGGGAACCTATGGTTTTGTGAGCTCACCCTTTATTGATGAATTTAAACATAAAAGCAGAAATTTAAATCATGAGAAGAAAGTACAGACAAGCTGCACAAAGTCAGTTAATGAAATCAACCAAGATCTCTAAAACAAAGGAGCTTATCCTGCCTGGGTGGTGTGGTTGAGGGGAGGCTGACTTTTGATCTACTCTTGTGGCTGGCAATATGTTTATTCGAGATAGCTATCTTTGAAGTGGATGCCTCAGCAATCAGAGCATAAATCAGTCACTTGCTTTGCAAAAAGAAAAGCCAACTGTTATGGCTTGCACTACAGACATGCTTAGAGGAAAGATAATGAGAGAGACAGGGAGAAGACAGCTATCTATCTATAAGCCAGAGAGAAGCCTGAAATAGATACTTTCCCCACAACCCTCAGAAGGAATCAATCCTGTTGAACTTTGATTAGACTTCTAATCAAACTTTGATTAGATTTCAGAACTGTGAGACAATACATTTCTGTCATTCATGTTACTTTGTTAAGGCAAATTTATCTATTATAGTTATCATCTATCTATCTATCTAACTATCTATCTAATCATCTGTATAGCCTTATCAATCTAATTGACAGTGCTATGACAGTGCATGAAATACAGTTAATGCTCAAGAGCTACAATACAATTATGAAATAGAAAACTGTTAAGAGGGACTATTGCACAGAATACAGTGATGGGTATGTTACAGTCACTCTTAAACCCGGGCTTCTTTTTCATTACTAGTAGTTTTGCAAAGGGACGTTAGAACCCAGAGTTAATTTGGGCAAAATATAAAATATTTATTAGGAACAGGGAGATATCAGAGGTTAACATTCTTATCCTTTCATTTTTATTTTATAATTTAATTTCTTGAAGTTTTCTAATAGATTGTTGATTAAACTTTATGTTGCTGTTTTACACTAAAACTTATTTTAATGGAAATAGATGGATTAATGATATTTTGCATTTTTTGTGGAGAGAAAGCCTGAACACTTGGCCATGTGTGATGACAATATCACTGCAGACTGCTTGAGAACAGACATCTCATATTGAACACTCATGCCTTAGAAAATAATATTTCAAGTTTAAAGGATGATCAGCTAATGGTCCTTTCCTCATAGGGTAGTTGTGCTTTTCTCCCCAACCTCTTCTCTTATTCATATACTTTAACACTCACCCACCTCAGTCAATTCCAACACACACACACACACACACGTGGCATCAAAAGAGAAGTGGTCACTATCACCATCATGACTCAGCATACACCAATACAAAATACATAATTAGAACTCTATTAGAACCATATTTAAATTTCCCAAACACAAAGAGTGGATAACATGGAAACCTCTTAGTTTAAGTAAAATGTGAAAAATACATCTGTTCCTAAAACAACTTATGTTAAAAATGTTCTTTTGCCTTGAATGTTCTTTTCCTTTGGGAGATAAACCAAAGTTGTGCAATCAAAGTGACTACTGGAATGGTTTGTATTATGCCTAACTGCAGAGAAAGATAAGAAAATAAGATCTGAGGGCCAATGAAGTTGGCCTTGGAAGTATAATGCTCTATAATCTGTAAAAGTTCATTCAGTAGTCCCATTTCCTTGGATTCTACACATTGTGAAATTAGTGATAGCAAGGAAAGAATTGGAGACAGAAAATAAGATTATTCTGATAATTATCCAGATTCTGAGGGTAGAGAACAGGACTGATTACATAATTTGAAAAGCCCGGGGAAAAATGAAACTGTAGGGTCTCTTGTTTAAGTATTACTAAGAATTTTAAGGTAGCTACAACAGAGCATTAAACTAAAAATGGGCCCTTCAGAGTGTGGGCACTGTTCACATATCCATGAAACTGGCCCTGGGAGCCACCCTCAGGTAATAGTAATGATAGCTCACATGCACTGTGTCCTTACAACACATCACCCTCGCTGCCCTTAGTAATTTATAGGCATTAACTCATTTATTTCTTATAGTAATTTATGAAGCATGGTCTATATGTAGCCACATTTAAAGATTAGGAAAAACAAAACAGAACAAAAAAACTAAGGCACACAAACATTACAGTAATTTGCCCAGACTTATAAAGCTTGTTAGTGCCAGAGCAGTACAATTCAGTCATTTATTTCAGAGGCATAATTTCAACTACTACCTATTTGGTTTTCTTCTAGATAAATACCTTTCTATAGAAAATGGTGTCAAATAAACATTATTTCTTAAAGATTCAGCCCAGAGTATTCTCCAATCTCTACCACTGCACTAATAATTCCCCATGATGGCATTTTGTGCTTGGAGAATGCAACTTGCCACATCATAATTGGTTTGTTAGTTATTAGTTATTAGTACCACCATTAACAAAAGTGTTTTATGTGTAGCATTGATTTTATAAAGTACTGACACTTATGATCATTTAAATGAGCTTCCTATAGACTGAACTAATTTGGTTTTCTTTGATGTTATTTTAGTGGTTCTGCATACATTTGATCTTTTTATTTTTTTAAGAACAAAACCACAATTTATTTTTTTTAGGTGTCAAACAATTAGTTGATGAGTTTTGTGCACTTACAAAGTAATCCTGATCACAGCAGGTTATCACAATGCAATCTGGATGTTTTATTCATCAGAACTCGCACAGCTGGAACACAAAACAACAAGAGATTCAGTGGCACACCGAAAGACCAAAGTTAATTACACAAAGAAATGACCTCCTTAGGTAGAAGCAGTCATAGTTCAGGCCGGCATAGGTGCAATTCTGGCTTCTGGGAAATGGTGATAAACTTGACATAGTGGTTGATGAAGGAAACTGACCTTCTTGTTAGTATGGCTCCCGAGAGAAAAGCCAAACAGACTGAGTGAGCACCATAGCCAAGGAGGGGCCCTCATTTTCATTCTGATTTATGAAGATGGGAGAAACTGAAATATCTAACCTAACAGACTCTAAGGCCTGTGGATCTGTGAGGTGGTAGGACATTGTTCTCTGGGAAAGCTGGGTAAGCTGGGATGAGGGAAGGAGAAGTAAGAGCCACATAAGGAGAAGTACTGTGCTTAAATTCTGTTCTAAATATATTTGGTAAACATTGATTTAATATTTGCTTAAATCGCAATCCAAACAGGTAAGTATCTCACCTCAATTAAAAAAAACCAAACAGATTCTTCTTTCAAGTGAAAAATATTTCCTTATGATTAGACTGCACACTTTATCATCAATTTCCAACAGTGAATGAAGACATAAACAAGTAACTAATGGTATGATGATTTTTGTTTGGGATGGTGGGTGGGAAGGGGAAACATCCAAACTTATTCCAGAAAATAATAGTTTTTCCTTTTGAGCAATTCTGTTGCTCATTTCTAGGGCTAAAGTGCTGATAGTCTTCCGAATAACCATATTTTCTTGCTGTTCAACTTGCACATACAAATTAATGCTTGCCTTTTTGCACCTTCTGTTAAAGCTTGCCCCTATCACTTTATTGAGCAATATAGAACAGAGGCCTTATAGGACTGTGGAAGTATTGCATTGTAATTTGTTTTAGTAAAAATTATTTTTAAGACATTTTATACTTATAGTTGAGGCCAGTCTAAGAGATGGGTTACCACTCTAGGTTGCTTTTCCTTTTTTTTTTTTCTTATTAATTGACTCCATTTCAGTCTTAACACAATCACCTCCATGGAGGTGGGAGTAAAGGTAGGATGACCTGCTTTGGAATATCTATGAGAAAACCGTTTGGTTTCTTTATTTCATGAAACGGTTACTGGAGAATGGGGCTCTCCTCTGTGCTGTGTCTCGGTCCTTCATGTTCCGAACAAAGGATAGAGCGAGACACCAAAATACAGTGGTGAAAGAAGCGTTTATTGAGAGTAAAAGTAGAGAAAGTATACTTCCAAGCAGTGGAAGAAGTTTGGAGTAAGAAGTGCCTCAAAAGGCCTTGATTATAGGGGTTGGCAGTTTTATCCTTTTTCTTTTTTTTTTTTTAATATATATTTTTAAAAAATATTTATTTATTTATTTTGACAGAGAGAGAGAGAGAGAGATACAGAGACAGAGAGAGAACTGAACCGGGGGAGCTCCCAGTTCAGCATGGGCCGGGGCCGGGCCCAGGATTCGATCCTTGGTCCACGGCGCTGCAAAGTGAGCGCTTAACCCACTGAGCCATCCCGGCTCCCCCTATCCTTTTTCTTAGAAAGGATCACACCTTTCTGGGCATGAGGCCTTTTGATTGACAGTCTTGATTGACGGGTCCATTATATCTATTTACCTGTGTGAGTTTCTTCCCAGAGTGCAGTCTGATATGATGATATTAATGAACTTCTGGGCATGTACATGATATTTTAATGATGCTATGAGGCTTAGGTGGAAGGTGGGTCCTATCTCTTTAAATCTCTGTGGGAAGCTGAGGGGCTGAAGATCTCTTTTCTTCTGTATTTAATGCCTGCTGAGTGTAGTCTGTGTCCCTGCCTGTTAAGGTCGGGGTAGGTAGATTATGTAGCTCTCTCTCTTACTAGGCTAAAAAGGGGCAGAGAAGGGATCCAGAGATTTCTTCAAATACAGTGCTGATTTCTTTGTTTGAGATGGTCTGGAAGGCTGACTGGGGTATAATTCACTTGCTGATGGCCCCTTGATAAGGAGAGACAGATTCAGTTAATGAATTTGAAAGCATTGGCCCAAAAGCAGACTCCTGGGGCATTATCTGCCCAGGAGTTGAGTCCGGAAGGCCTGGAAAGAATACTTGACCATAATTAACAACAAAAATCAGGTTCCAGGATTATTGATGCCTGGCAGACGCAAATTCCAGGGTGATTCACTAAGGCTGCAGACTTAGCTAAAGTCAGAGACACTGGGGAAATTCTAAGAATAAACAAAATGGTAAAACTGGGGAGCTAATTGAACTAAGAAAATGGAGACCAAAAATTTCTAAAAAAAAAGGAAGGAGAGGGGGACTGGGGACTTCTTTATTTGGCTGATACCAAAAAAAAAAAAACATGGCTAAAGAGCTACTCTTTACTCTCCTTCACTGTATTCCAAATAACAACATTCATGACAAATTTCTAATAACAGTTTTAGTCCAGACAAAAAAAATAAAAAAATGTTGGTACCTGTGAGTATCTCTATTACTTGCTATTGGCTGTATTGCTTCATTTAAAAATGATTGTTTGGGAAGCCAGGATGGCTTAGTGGATTAAGTGCTCACTTTGCAGCCCCGGGGACCGAGGATCAAATTCCCCCTGGCCTGTGTGGACCCATGTGCTAAACTGGGGAGTGTCTCCAGTTCAGTCTCATCAGGGTGAGACCCCAGCCCAGTTCCTGCCCTGTGCAGCTTTATTGTGAGAGAGGAAGAATTTTAAAATAGCAGAAGAAAGGGGCCTCCTGGAGACTCCCACACCAATGACAGATTAACCACACCCTATAGATCTCTGACTGGCCTCCCAGAGACTCTTGCCAACACAAAAGTAACATGATTTATCAGTAAACCTCTAACAGGATTCATACCCTTAACAAGGTTTTTTTGTTTGTTTGTTTGTTTGTTTTTGTTTTTGAAGATTTATTTTATTAATTTTTGACAGAGAGAAACAGACAGAGAGAGACAGAGAGAAGGGGGAGGGCCCAGAGCAGTCTCCATTGTTAACATTAGTTTTCCATATAGTTTCACTCCACAGGCGGGCACAGGGCTGCGCAGGGCAGGAACTGGGCTGGGAGCCTCCCACATAGGTCCCGGCAAGAACTGAACTGGGGGCACACCCCAGCTCAGCATGTGGGTCCGTCAGCATGGGCCGGGGCCAGGATTCGATCCTCGGTCCTTAGGGCTTCAAAGCGAGCACTTTACCCGCTGAGCCATCCCAGCTTTCCCCTAACAAGGTTTATACCCCTAACAAAATTTATCCAGAAACTTCAACAGTCCCAACAAGATTCCCACTCCCAACCTTAAGTCATGAAAGGCATGTAGGGCCCTAGAAAAAAATCACATTGACACTATAAAAGGTAGATAAGCTGTGGGGAATTTAACTGCGGGGAGTTCATGCTTAGGTGCTTCTAGCCTCACATGCTCCGCCAGCTAATAAAATCTCCTTCCTCTATCTAAAGAGTTGTCTGAGTGTCTGATATCCTCCATCAGGTGTCACTTCCAGCAACTATTGAGGTATAATTCAGAAATAAAAATTGTACGTATTAAAGTGTACAACTTAATGTTATGATATACCTTGTGAAATAATCACCACAATCAAGTAAATTAACATATTTTTCACCTCACCTCGTTAGCATTTTCTCATGGATATGTATGATGAGAACTCTTAAGATCTACTTTCTTAGCAAATTTCAAGTATACAATATAGTATTCTTAATTATAGTCATGTTGTTATACATTAGAACTCCAGAATGTATTCATCTTGCATAATTGAAACTTTGTACCCTGTAGCTAATAGCTCCCGATTTCTACATCCTCCCAGCCCCTGGCAACCATTGTTCTACTTCCAACTTCTATGAGTTTGATTATTTTAGCTTTTGCATATAATTGAGATTCTGCATTATTTGTCTTTCTGAGTCTGGCTTATTTCATTAGCATAATGTCCTCCAGGTTCATTCATGTTGTTGCAAATAGTAAGATTTTCTCCCTTTTTAAGTTTGAATAATATTATTTTTAAGTATATAAACAGCAAACTATTTGAAAAGAAAATTAAGAAAATAATCCAATTTACAGTAGCAATAGAATGATAAACTTAGCCAAAGAGGTGAAAGGTTACACACTGAAAATTTTAAAACATTGATAAAGGTAATTAAGAAGATACAGGAAAATGGAAAAACATCTCACGTTCAAATTAACATTGATAAAAATCTCCATACTACTCAAGTGATCTACATTTTCAATGTGATATCCATTACAATCTCATTGGCATTCTTTAAAGGAACAGAATAAACGATCCTAAAGTTCTTATGGAACCACAAAAGACCCCAAATAACCAAAGCAATCTTGATCAGCACAAACAAAGCTGGAGGCATCATACTTCCTGATTTCAACGCTGTGTAAAAACTTGAAATAAGAAAACTAAATTTTTTATATTGTTAGAGTACCTGTACATGCAAATATTGTAACTGGCTGTTCTCGTTCAAAAATATTTTCCCTCAAATATCTGTACTTGAGAAGGAAAACAGTGACCAGGAATCTCATTCTCTAGGTCTCATGCTCCATAGTCACCAGAACTGTATTTTTCATCACTCTCTTCCACCTCCTTCTCCAATGGCTTCCATGCTGGTTTTCAACCTTTTTCCTCTCACATTCCCTTCTATTTCTCTCCTCCCATGACCCCACCTCACCTGTTCTCTTCTACTCTCTTCTATGTCCTCACATCATTCATTTGTCATTCTAAGATACTGAAAAACTCACTTCCCCTTCCATTCAAATATTCCTAGCTCCAAGGCTTTATTCAGGTATTCCCTCTTCAAGGAATGCCATGCATCCTGCCACATGATAGGCTCTGAATGTCCAAAGACAATTCCTTATTCATGACCTAACCCAAATGCAATCTCTTTAATACTATATTCATTTCCTAGGGCTGTTATAGCAAATTATTGCAAGCTTGGTAGCTTAAAATCACATAAATATAATAGATTCTCTCACAATTTTGGAGGTCAAAATCAAAAATTGAGGTGTTGATAGGGTCATGCCCTATATGAAGGCTCTGGGGAGATTCCTTGCTTGCATTTTTCAGATTCTAGGGGCTCCAGACTTTCTTGACTTGTGACAGCATAATTCTAATCTCTGCCTTCACTTTGATGTGGCCTTCTCCCCTGTGTCTTTGTGTCTCAAATTTCTTCCTCTTTTATAAGGACACCAGTCATTAGATTAGGGCTCACCTTAATTCCAAAACTATCTCATCTAGAGAGATCTTAATTTATTACATCTGAAAAGATAAAATTTTCAGACCCTTACAGATATTAAGATTGAAAGTATCTTTTTCAGGGAAGCCGGGATGGCTCAGTGGGTTAAGCGCTCACTTTGCAGCACCGGGGACCAGGGATCTAATCCTGGCCCCAGCCCATGCGGAACCATATGCTGAACTGGGAGCTCACCCAGTTCAGTTCTCTCTGTCTCTGTCTGTCTCTCTCTCTCTCTGTCAAAAAAAATAAAAATAAATAAATAAATAAATAAATAAATATATATATATAAATATATATATATGTATATATATATAAAAAGAAAGAAAGAAAAAATATTTTTCAGAGACAAAATTCAACCTATTAAAAAAAATACAGCCTATTGTATCTGCTTTCTACGCCAAAAGTTCTCTCTTTTTTTTTATATCTTTTTATATTTATAGAGAGTAATTATTTTATGTTCAGTGCATATTTATTTTTATTTTACTTTTGACAGATAGAGAGAGAGACAGAGACAGAGACAGCTAGAGAACAGAACTGTGGGAACTCCCCAGTTCAGCATGTGGGTCCTGCCTGGGCCGGAGCCGGGATTCGATCCTCGGTCCTCGTGGCCTCAAAGCGAGCGCTCAACCCGCTGAGCCGTCCCGGCTTTCCCCAAAAGTTCTCTCTTTATCACCTGAATTCTGCTATGGTCTCATCTTGATGTCACTTATGAGATTGTCATGTTCTGTCTTGAATTGAAATTATTTGTATATCTGTCTGATCCCTGAAAAACTATCAATTTCCTAAGGGTTGTGTTTTGTTCATTGTATCCAGGAAAAATATGACACAGAGACTTGCATAAAAGGAATGTCAACAAATATTGATTGAATAAATGTCTGTGAGAAAACACATGGAATAATCATTTGTATCATATTCCTCTAGTCCTACAGGAGCTACATTTCCAAATATTTTTGTTCATAAACTATGTAATTCAAAAGCATGACCTTGACCAGGATAATGCAATGTAAAAATATAGAGGAATAAACTCTGCTATGAGCAGTATTTGCAACCAAGCAATATTTGTATCAAGAAAGAAGGTTCTAATTGAAAGTATTTCCCAGTAGTTATTTTCATTATGTAAACTTCTCCAGAGAATAAAAGACTGTTACAAAATCCACAGCAGCAATGATGTAAATTTTATGTAAATTATTACAGGTCACATGTCAAAGGCTAGTGGAAAGGCTCATTTCTGTAGAAGACAACTATCATCAGAAGTGACAAGCCTGTCATATAAATTTTGTGGAGGCGGATTTTAGTATATTACAACTTTGAGCTTGAATCTATTTTGACATGAACAAGAAATGAGAGTAACCAAGTATTGAAGTAAGAAATACATTCGCATCCACAATAACATGCTGTGTTAATTTCCATAACCTTAAAAAAATCCCCCCCAAGGATTTGCTGATAGGTAATCAAATGTAATTGCCCCCCTTCTCAATGTGTTCAAAATGTATTGGTTGATACTGCTTAGTGGAATTCAATAACTGTCATTTATCGTTTTGCAAATGTGCAATTTATTCACTTATTACAGGATTTACATTTATTTCAGATCAGATTGTTTGATTGGAATTTCAAATCTCTAAAGCTTCAATTTTATCTAGCTGCAATTATGTAAAAAGTATGCATCAGTCTCCAAATAAAATCAGTCTATATTTATACTTTTACTACATCTAACGAGAGGTAGGTTTTTTTTGGATCAGCTTCTGGCAAATGTTCTTGTCACCGGATGTAAAGATTGTAAGAGAAAGACATTCTACACTATTGCTTTGTGGTTTGATATCTTCCTGGCCATTGTTTCATAATTTAGCAAATAAAACCAAGCCATAGCCAGACCAAAGTGCAGTTGTGACAGCATGTATCAACCTGCCAAGGAAAAATTAACGGTGAAGGAAAATATGTAATTAATCCCCTCATATGTGAAAAAAGAAATTTGCCACTTGGGAAATTGTTATGCAAACCTCAAGGGTGACAACATATCTCTGGCATATTTGCACAAACTCCTCTTGGAGACATTGTACATTGAAAGGAATAAAGACAAAGCTGCAGATAAGCCTCTTTGCATGGTACCTGGCTTCCTTTCTTTCTTTGAAAAGGAAAAGTCAAGAGAGGCTATCCACGATGGAAGAAGCATCCAGGGTCAGTGAAGGACAGTGACTTGTGCCACATGCTCTCCAGCAGGTTACATCACAGCCTCCTTTCTGTATGTCCCAACCTTACAAGCAGTTGTCAGCTCCTTAGGACTTAGAATATATCTTTTATACTTCCGAGTTTTTTATGCCGTTAAATAGGAGGCAGTGTGGCTTAATGGATATTTTAAGTAATACCATCATCATTCAGTAATTATTCTTAGAATACTTAGGCCATGTTCTGAAAAAAGTAATGGTGAGTATGAATGTGAGAAAATGCCAGGAGTTTCCTTGCCTCCATGGAACTTATCTGAGAAGACAGTAAAGTAAGCAACAGTAATTAAGCTAGTTAAATGTTGTGATAGGGAGTTAGAGTGTCCTAAGAAAGCTCATCACATAGGCACACGTCAAAGGGAAGGAGAGGCATATGAAGACAGGCTTCCCAGATGAACTGCCTATTAGTCTTGAGGCACAGGGGGAGAAGAAGGAAGAGATTAGTCCTGTGTGCAAAGGCCTGGAAGCAAGTGAGAGCATATCATCCTTCAAATACGAATGTATTCATATGGGAGGGAAAATGGTCATTTCAGTAAAGGGTAGCGAAATTAATTTCACTTTATTGATGACAGATCAGTAAGAGAAGGTCAACAATCTAGTAAATGGCATCACTAAATCAAGGCTTACCTTTTCACTTCAAATTGAATTTTGCAAAGTACTCTTAGAATTTCTTCTTGTCAGATGGTATCTATTAGCTGCAAAGCTGTTTGTCTCCATGGGCAGGTCAATCACAGCTCTCCATCCCAGCTGCTTCACTATTTTGTCTCTAAAATGTCTATGAAATAAGAGACACATATATAATATCAGGAAGGGTGGAGACAGAAATAAAAAAAAGCTGCTCTCGGAATTTTAATCAGAGCAATTGAGTTCAAGCAATTGGCTACAAAGGTGTTTGAAGAACTAAAGCTATAAAAGAAAAAAAAAAGTATCTGGAGAAGAACAAAAAGCAATAATGTCAAACCCAGAAGTTGGTAGTAACTGTGGTCTGGAGTCCAGGATCCCATAGCTGCACTGTTGGACACTGTCCAACCAGCACTATCATTTATGAAACGGCATTACTTCTGTCCAGGATGCTGAATCTAAAACCGTCCTACATCTGCTGCAGACATTACAGTTTCTATCAATGGACCACGAAATGCCATGTTATTGGAATCAGAAGCAGATAGCTTTACTTTATCTTAGTCTTTTGATCTCTCACACGTCTTCCTATTGGCAGGACATAGGTCTAATAGAAAATCGGCTAGCAACAGATCATGGGAAATGCAGTTTGCGGATTCCCACCCCATCAGTGCAGGGCAGAGTATAGAAAAGTAGGCAGTGGGGCTAAGAGACAGCTACATCATCTTATCAATTGAGATCCCTTATCTGAAAAGGTTAGAATAATGGCAACTAACTCCTAGGACTGGTGTAATGACTAAGTAAAAATTATATATGTGTACAAACACACACACACACACACACACACACACACACATATACATGAAGGTCTTGACCAACACCCTATACGTAGTAAGGACTCCCTCCCTACCTTGAGAATATAAGTGTGATATTGATGGTTGGAGGCAAGAGAAAATCATGGAGAGAAATGAAGTATCATTTACTGTGGACCTACTGTGAGACAAACAGAATGCTAAGAATTTCATGTGACTTTATCTTCACAATAATCCTAGAATGTAGGTATTACTATTTTCACTTTGGAGATTGCTGAATGAAGGGAAGGGTGAATTAATGGACATGTGAGGCATATAATATTTACATCTCTTTCCCAAATTTAGGTAGACAAAATGACAGACCAGAATTCAACTACGGTTTTAAAATATGTGTGGTTTCTTCTACATTACTCTGTACCTCTTCTGTATCAGTAGAGAAAAAGCAACTATACATCTTTAAAACACATAAGATTTAATACAGGGCATTGAGTACAGGTAATAGAAAGCTGGGGAGGAGCTGCAGAGGGACCATGAGGCAACACAAAAACACATCAAGAGTACTAGCACTTCTGGAATAGAAGTTCTAAGTGAGGACTTCGTGCATTGAGCCTGGGGGCTGGGTCATCTGCTGAGAGCTGGAATTATGATGGGTCTGTCTAGGAGGGGTGGGAGACGGGGAAGCATTTCAGAAGCTGAGAAGATGGTACCCTGAGCAAAGAGAGGGCCAGAGAGATTTGGCTTCCTCTTTCCTCTCACTAGCTCCCCAGTGTTCTGCTATTCCCTCCCATTGTCTCAAACTAGTGAAAATTGCCTAATACAAAAACAAGGGAAAACACAGTCTACAGGGAGGGATCAGGCATGCAGAAAAGAACAAAGCATAAAATAAAATAAAATAAAATAGAATAAAAAAGCCCTGAAAACAAATGGCCTGTGATAGACACCATTATTTTTTCATACTCCCTTCTAAACGACTCCCCCCCGCACCCCCCCACACACGTACAGCTTTCTTTAGTCCATTTTGTAAGAGCCTGTGTCAAATATGCTCTCCTTTCTTTTCACTTCATCAATTTTCTATTACACACTTTACATATCTGTTAATTTTCTGTTTTTCTTGTCATTTATGTAAATCTCTTGAGGACTAGGATCATATCACTTCAATCTGAGAGACACCACCTGTCCTCATATCGAGAGAGGTGCCTGCTAGACACTGAATGATAATAAGGATGGGTTTTGAATTGTGACAGACGAGAGATTCTTTCCTGTGCCATACATATGCTTTTTGAAGTGAGTTGCAGACCAATTGTTCACATTTTTTTGTTTGTTTCTTTTCATTTGTTTTTTCTTTGACATAGAGACAGAGACAGAGAGAAGGGGAGGGCTCAGAGCAGTCTCCATAGTTGAACATCATCAGTTTTTGACATAGTTTCATTCCACACAGGTGGGTGGGGGTCTGGGTAGGGCAGGAACTAGGTTGGGTGCCTTCCACAGGAGAGGCATACCCACTTGAGCTGGGACCCAAACCAGGGGCCTCCCACATGGGAAGCTCGTCCCGGCAAGAACCGAACTGGGGCACAGCCCAGTTCAGCATATGGGTCTTCATGGGCTGGGGCCAGGATTTGATCCTTGGACCCCGAAGCTGCAAAGCAAGTGCTTAACCTTCTGAGCCATCCCAGCTTCCTCCAATTGTTCATGCTGACTCCACATTTAGCTACTACCTTATTAATAGCAATAAAATTATTTATTCCTAAAATGCTTGAGTAGGACTAATTTGATTTTCTTGCTGACAAAGTTTGGGTTGATTTTTGTATTTGTGAACTTAGAACTTTTATTTATGTTGGTAATCTTCTGATGTTTCATTATTTATTTGGTTTTTTGTTTGACTGACTCTCCTGGCTACAAGAACATAAGCTCCATAGGACATAGATTATACATTTTGCAAGGCTACCTATTTCAGAGTAAGTGCTCAATTAGTGTTTATTATTGAATAAATGCATGATCTGTCTAACCAATATGCCATCTATTATTGTACATTTGTGATTAGAAATGGTCTTTTATTTTTTTTATAGAGAGTAATTCTTTTATCTTTAGTGCATATTTATTTTTATTTTATTTTATTTTTGACAGAAAGAGAGAGAGATACAGAGACAGAGACAGCTAGAGAACCGAACTGTGGGAACTCCCCAGCTCAGCATGTGGGTCCGCATGGGCCGGAGCCGGGATTCGATCCTTGGTCCTCGTGGCCTCAAAGCGAGCGCTCAACCTGCTGAGCCGTCCCGGCTTTCCCATGGTCTTCTTTTAAGTACTGAAATGCCTTCTAATATCAGGACAGTTAATTTTATCAAGCTGTGTTCTTAGATGTCAGAGTATCTTTGCTACTATAGCAAATACTATTCCTTTTTTAATTGTATAGATCTTAGAAGAAAATAGTCTACAATTTATTTTTGTTTGTATTTTCTCTCACATTTATTTAATATATTTAACCAATCTTATTTCATTAGGTGATAAGTTTATACTATACAGTATTAAAAAGAGAATTCTAATCTACTTTCTTCAGCTCAAAACCATGCTGTATTATCAAGAATTTAAACCACCTCTTATTAAAATGATCTCATGAAATTCTGATTACTTGAGAACACAAAACTGATTTTCATAAGAATGTTGAAATATATTCAAGAATTCACTGCTTAAATTATTTATGTCTGTTCAACAAAATCTCCAATAGTTTTTATGGTGGCTTTGTAACCACTTGTGCAACCTGAGATGAATTGCTTATCCTCTTAGCATCTCATTATGAATATCACATATAAATATTTCATATCTCCTTAAATTATAAAATTCTATGACTTTAATAACTACACTACAATATGTTGCTATAGAGAAAGAATATGATTGCAGTTCCCACTGATCCCAGAGCAGGTGATGTTTACTGAACATCCCCAATTTTGAGTTTGGAGAAGACCTGCAAACTAATACAACACAGTAAGGTACAGAACCCAGATTCTGGAACTAACCTACCTGGATTAGAATCTTGGTCTTGCTGCTTATTAGCTTTGTAATCTTGGGCAAGACATTTAATGTTGCAATTACTGTTTCCTGTTCTATAAAATGGAATAATAATAGTAGTTATTTCAAATGGTTATGAGGATTAAATGAGTTAATAGTGTATGTAAAGGGATCTGGAATAATCCTTGGTACTTTGTAAGTGATATATAAAGTTACACTATTATTTACAAAATTGTAAAAGTAATTGTATGACTTCATTGCTTAGAACAGGGGAGGCCAACAAGTCGATCGCGGTCGACCGGTCGATCGCGAGGCCAATTTTGGTCGATCGTCGATCGCTCGCAATGTCTGGGGTGGAATTCCGTGTACCATGGACTTTGAAGCGATTGTAGAAGACAAAACTTTCTAGCAATAGTTTAATGCATTCTGGGAATTTGCCAAGGTCATAAATTCCTAGAATTCTGACAGCCTGA
>PVKE010016792.1:0-31575 GCA_004027555.1 Craseonycteris thonglongyai | reverse complement strand
GGGGTAGGGGGGAGGGAGAGTTGTGTGGGGAGGGGGGAGTGGGCACCAGATATATCGGGTTGGACGGGGACCTGATTCTGGGAGCTGGGCACATAATGCGATGCATGGGTGATGTGATGTGGAGTTGTCCATTGGGAAACTGTTTGATTGTTACCAACCAATGTCACCCCATTAAATTTAACAATTAAAAAAAAAAAAGTGATCAGCCCTGACGTGTTCTTAAATTAAAAAAAAAAGTAAAGTCCATGCAATTTTAGCTAGCAGTTGCTTCAAAGTGTCTATCTATTTATCATCTATCTATCTATCTATCTGTCTATCTATCTATCTATCTATCTATCTATCTATCTAATCATCTATCTAACTATATCAGGACTTGAAAATAAAATATTGGACAGAGCATGATTTTGCAAATCTTCTATTTTTAGCCTCGGTAAAAGTATAAAGCTTTTTCTTTTTAAGATAGAGTATTTTTATTCAGGTGCTACTTGAGGTTATGAGAGAAAATTTAAAGCAGTATGGCAATTTAAAAACTTTCATGAAAGAACAGAAAGATGAGGATATTTACTAAGATGTAAGATTTGAGACAAAAATACACAAAACTTGTTCCGCGGTAAGAAAAGTATATATTTTTTCAATTTATAAGTTGTATTTTTAATCCTTCTATTAGTACCTGTTATGTAAGTAGCCCTAACGATTCTATTTGAAAATATTCTCATTTGAAAATATGTTCTCCAGGGATCAATGCTATCATCTGTAAAATATGCCAAAATTTCCTGTTCTACATATTTATTTAAATTGCAAAACAGCTCCTAACTTGACTTTAATCTAGAAAAAACTTAGTGTCAAAAAGATCACATAGTGATTATTTGAAGTTATCTTCAAATTTACAAACTCAACCTCTCTGAATATTCTTAAGTAATGTATAACTTTATAATGAAAGCAAAGCTATTAATACATTTACAAACCCACTCAATAATTAGAAGTTAAACAAAAGCCCACTATTCTTTACTTAATATTACACAGAGGTAGAAGAGTCAGAACTGGCAAAGTGTGGGAAAATGTGAAAGAAACTCCCTTCAAATCTAGGACTACAAACTTTGATAATGATATCAGAAGTCACAGGACGGGGACTAGCTATTTTTATAGTTGTATAATAGAGGCAATAGTATTTTCAGCTAAGCCAAATAACTCCCACTTCTTTTAGTTTCTAATCATAGATCATTTGTATAAGAACAAAGATTCTTTTATCAATTCTGCGAATCTGTGAAGAGCTATCACAGGGATAGCTATAATTATATGAGGCAAAATAGACTTTAAGTCTAAAACTGTCTCTGAAGACAAAGAAGGTAATTATGTAATAATAAAAGGGTCAATTCAACAAGATGATATAACAACTATAAGTAAGTGCACTCCCAACATCAGAACAGCTAAATATATAAGTATACAGCAAATATCGATAGAACTGAAAGCAGAAATTGACAGCAATACAATAGTAGGGGATTTCAATTCCCGCCTTATGATAGTGGATCGATCACCCAGGGAGAAAAATCATCAAAGAAACATTCAATTATGTAACATTTTTGTTACAAACTTCTCTAGTAACTATTTAGACATGCTGACTTTATTTTAGAAGCCTGCAAAATGTATATATTGTATTTATTGTGTTTGCATTATTTCATGGATGATAGAATACTGTAACCATTATTCTCCAATTACTCTTCTAATTTAAATTATTACACATTATGAACTATGGTTATATAATCTCTGCTTTTGATGTTAAAGCAAACAGAATTATATGGTAATGTGAGATAATGTGGAAATCTCAATCTAGTCCATTTTGATTTGTTATACCAGAAGTGCAATTGTAAGCCAATAAATATGTCCAAGAAAAGCTATAATTCCTTTAGTTTGATAAAAATAATACTGCCCTCTTTCAAGACATCTATGGTCATTGACTGTGTGCTCAATCTCTTATTATTTGCACATTAAATAACACTTTATAACAGCATAGCACTAGAATAACTAATGAAAGGAAAGATGCACTGATTTCTCTGACATCTTCAGGTAGAATATTTCTAAAATATTTTGTAAAAATAAAGCTTTCTTTTCTTTAAAAATTTTTTTAATTTGTGAACATGACATTGATTAATAAATTTTAGGTTTCAAGTATACAATTCTGCAGTATATTGCATTTTGTGTTACTACCCAAAGTCAACTCCCCTTCTATCGCCATATATATATTTGACATCATTTACTCTTTTCTACCCCTCTCCCTTTCCTTCTGGTAACCACCAACCCATTGTCCATGTCTACGAGTTTTTGTTTGCTTTTCATTGGCTATATCCTTTCAACTGAAAGCACTATTTATTTTGTTTACAAAGGTTGTATCATAGTCACATGTAGCAGACATTTTCATCAAATACACATTATAGATCTCTCTGTATAAAATACATGAAAACAAGAATAAAGACTTCATTCACAGATAAAAAATATGAAATAAGCTAGGAAGGAAGAAAGGAAGGAAGGAAGGAAGGAAGGAAGGAAGGAAGGAAAGAAGGAAGGAAGGAAGGAAGGGAAGGGAAAGGAAGAGAAAGACAATGAGTGTGTGTGTGTCTGTGTGTTTGTGTATGTAAAAAGAGAGGGAGACAGAGATAGAAAGCAGAGAAATAACAAATAAAATTCAGCTTCAGATCAGGACCTGCTGGAACGTTATGATCAATAAGTATTATCAATTTATTTTCAAACAAAGAATAAAACTGAAAAAAGGATTCATCATGAATAACTATAGCACGAATAGGTTGGTTCTTTAGAAAGCAGTTTTATCAATATGTTACAATAATCATAAAAAATAGTGATACTAATCAATGATTTTAAGGAGGTAATATAAATCACATTAAATGTTTACCATATAGTGCTTTTCAGCAGTTATATATATTGCTGAACAATTGTATGCCACCTTTTATCTGCAAAAAGGTATATTATTCATGTAAATTATTATGTATTTGGTTTGTGGAATATTTCTACCTACCACATTTGTAAATATAAAAAAATTTATATTAACACGGCCATGTGAAAAATACATTTATAAAATAAAAATACAAACACAGATTTCAGCGAAAATAGAAAGTCTAATTTCTGTTATGGTAACAGATTTTTACAGGTAACTTACCTTTCAGTATTTCTCAGATTTTTAGAGTGGTGTTTTATATTAGCTTCTATTACACTATTTCGAATATACTAATATTAGGTAGAATTAATGATACAGTTTAATTTAGTATATTCTTAAAAATTTATTTTTTGAGAGGTGAGAGAAAGAGAGAGAGAGAGATGGAAACAGAGAGAGAGAGAGAGACAGAGAGAGAGAGAGAGAGAGAGAGAGAGAGAGAGGAGGGGGAGAGCCTAGAGCAGTTTCTATAGTTGTACACTATTACCGGTAGTTTTGACATAGTTTCATTCTAGTATTTTTTATTTTTATTTTAATACTAGTATGCATGCAGTATGCACATGTTTTGGAATAAGGCACTGAGTTTAGAATATAATAGAAAATGAGCATGGATCACTGATCTGTCTTTCAAATATGTGTCTTTTCAACCAATTAAGTATATACTACACCTGATAATCTAAGTTATGTTATAGGAAAATTCTTCCCCAAGCCCTCAGTGGATGAAGAGTTCATTTCTCTCACAAATCACATGTTCTATGAAGGAACTGTGGGCCATGGTTGAGAGATTTCTGTGTTCCAGAAAATCACCCAGAGACTCAGATAATCGGATTCATTTTGATACCAGCATCTCAGTGTGTGACCTCAGAATATACATTCTCAGGGGCACAAAAAAGCTTTGGAGTAGCATACAACACAACCACCTTGTTTCATATTTCATTGACCCTAATTGTCATATATAACAATTCTATACACAAATGCAAAAAGAACTGGTTAATGTAGAGTTTCAAATAAATTATTTACTTAGCAATAATTTTTAATTCATATTTTGTTGTCAAATACCCCTTTGTTTATGTTTTAGTACACTTTTTTCCCTTTTACATATAATGCACAATAATCCCCCAAAGTAACAACATAAAAAACCGACTTAATAATGAATCCAGCTCAAATTCCAGAATGTCTGTACTGTGTACTAATTTCAACAACAGGTGTGGCTGTGGCCCTTAATCTGAAAAATTATTAACTAAAGGACAAATTGCCTTTTCTCAACAATTTGCTGATATTCAATGGTAAAATAATGTCTGCATTAGTTCTCTTTATCAGAAAGGGAAGTATGACAACAACAACAACAACAAACAAGACAAACAAACAAGAACTCATAGTCACAGACAACAGTTTAGTGGTTACAAGAGAGGGGAAAGGGGCAAGGGGGAGGTGAAAGAGGCAAAAAGGGGTCAAATATATGGTGATGGAAGGAGAACTGACTCTGGTTGGTAAAGACACAATGCAAGATATAAACAATATATTATAGAAACATACACTTGAAAACTATTTAATTTTACTAACTAATATTATCCTAATAAATTTACTTAAAAATACAAAACATTTATGCTTCTGAAAAAAAAAATGAGGTATGGGAGACCATCAGAAGTCAGAGGATGGTAGCATTTCTTAAATCCTGAGAACTAGGCACTGTGAGCAGGCCCTATGGTTGATAGTGTTGGTGAATTTTCATTGCTTAGATTCTGATTCTGCTCTATATAACTTGTTCTGTGATACATTGTTTCCTATGGTTCTTGCTCTGCACTCAGGGAAATACTTTTTTCTTTCCCCCTTATTCTTCTTGGCTTCCCTTGAGGGAATATGCCTATTTTAGACTTGTTTAACTTTTTAAACTCATATGCAATTAAAGGAATTTGAGAGAAGGGGCAAAACTCTTAATAGTAACCACATTTTATGTTTTGTATTGTCATTCAAAGTTTGTTCTTGATTTAGCATATAACTCTCTCAAGTGTAAAAATTTTACCTGTAAAAATTTGATATTGGCTCATTGCACATGCTAGAAAGTATTCATACCTATAGTACTTATTAAGATATAATTTCATACCTGATATGCATCATATATAATATATATTTCCAACCTCCACTTTCCAACTGTCCTTTAGTTTGAGTCTGATAAGTTGAAACATGGGCTTTTCAGGGGAAAAAAAAATATATATATACATATATATATATATATATATATATATATATATATATATATATATAGAGAGAGAGAGAGAGAGAGAGAGAGAGAGAGAGAGAGAGAGAGAGAGACTGATTTTCTCTAAATCACATCTTTCAGTGTTGAGGTTTAATGGTCCTCCATATCTTTAATTTGATCTTTGCCCCTTGACACTTGTATCCTCAGAGAATTTTTGAAATAAATGGGAAGGCCCCACTTTTATTTTTATCTTTGCCAAAATTCTGAGTTTTGATAGGGTGCTGCCTCTCAAAACATGCATCAGATATCTCCCACTGTTGGAGTCTATTCATAATATTTAGGTCCAAAGTTCCAAAATGCTGTTACTTTCTATCATTTCTGCTTTTCAAAAATTAAATTATTTCCTTATCTTATCTCTTTCTGGTAATACCTGATAAAAATTCAGTCAATAATAACCCCAAAGCACTAATATTCTGTTTTTGACCTCTTCCCCTAGAGCTACAAAATAATTGGACTGGCAATCAGCCTCACAAAATTTTTCAGAGACAGGGTGTTATCAAATATTCTGCTATTGCTTAACAGTGACATCTTTCCAGCCTCGCTAATTGTTTCCTCCACTCCCAACTGATAAGCTCCTGTCACACATTTTCAATTTGTTGACATGGCACTCTGCTCTTGAAACCAATGTCTGTATTAGTCAGGTAGTGCCAGATCATGCTGCAGTATCAAAGAAACCCAAAATACTAGTAGTTTAAAAGAAACATATATGTTTTTCACTTTCCATGCCCTACTCTGGTCAGTGTTAACCTATTTTCTACACAGTAACTCCAAGTTCCAGGCTACCTGATGTGCCACTAAGTGATAATACCAGTTTGTCACTAAAACTTCAGCTGTGATAGTGGCAAGAAAAGACACCCAGAAGATAATGCACTGACTTGTTCATGTTTTATTGGTTACTGCTTGTTAGATGGTGTACAAGACACCCTACATTTTAGATTAGGCTTCATCCTGCCTCTAGGCTGCTGACCTTCCATTTCTTAGAGCACTTATTTTAGAAAACTTATACTTGTGAATTTTTGTCTGCCCCATTGAGATGTAAATCTTTCATGAAGCCCCTTATAACCCAGGACTACCTTTCTCAAGGACCTGGAAGACAATGCTTTGAAATAAAATCCTCAGAGATAATAGTGACCCTATCTCCCAGCCTACATGGGGAGTGGTGGGGATGGAGAAGACTAATTTACTGGCCTTCCTCAAAGTTACAAAACTGCCTTTTGTGAGGACAATAAGATAAAGTTAACTTTTCCTGTGGGTCAAGCCAATTACCAAACAGATGGCTTAAAATCCCTTGACCCCAGCTCTTAAAAATCATCTATTGGAACATTTGTTTTCTTGTATTTGAGTTGTATTCATTTTTCATATATTTTAGATATTAGCCTCTTAGCAGAGGCTTTTTTTGCAAATATTTTCTCCCATTCAGTTGGCAAAATGGGCAGAAGACCTCAACAGACATTTCTCCCATGAAGACATAAAAACAGCTAACGGCTTTATGAAAAAATGCTGGACTTCGCTAGCAATTAGAGAAATGCAAATTAAAACCACAATGAGATACCACCTCATACCTGTTAGAATAGCTATAATCAACAAGATAAAAAACAACAAGTGCTGGAGAGGCTTATGGAGAAAAAGAAACCCTCATACACTGCTGGTGGAAATGTAAGTTTGTACAACCACTGTGAAAGGCAGTATGGCGGTTCCTCAAAAATTTAGGAATGAAATTGCCATATGACCCAGCAATCCCTCTTTTGGGTATCTACCCAAAACAACTTTTTTTTTTTTTTTTTAAGATTTATTTTTTTTTATTGATTTTTGACAGAGAGAGAGACAGAGAGAGACAGAGAGAAGGGGGAGGGCCCAGAGCAGTCTCCATAGTTGACATTAGTGTTCCATATAGTTTCACTCCACAGTTGGGCACAGGGCTGTGCAGGGCATGTGGGTCCGCATGGGCCGGGGCCGGGACTCGATCCTTGGTCCCCGGGGCTTCAAAGCGAGCACTTAACCCGCTGAGCCATCCCAGCTTTCCACCAAAACAACTTTAAAACCTTAATTTGCAAAGATATATGTACCCCAGTCTTCATCACAGCAATGTTCACGGTGGCCAAGCTGTGGAAACAACCAAAATGTCCTTTGATAAATGACTAGATAAAGAGGTTGTGGTACATTTACACACTGGAATACTACTTAGTGATAAGAAAAGATGACATACAACCATTTGTGACAACAGGACGGACCTTGAAACCCCATCATATTAAGCAAAATAAGTCAGACTAAAAAAAATCAAGAACCATTCGACCTCATTTATAGGTGGAATATAAAAATGAAAGTAACAAAGAATAAAAACTATGGACACAGTCAATAGTTTACTGGTTACTTGAGGGTAAAAGGGGAGGTGGGTGGGAAAGTGAGGTGAGGGAGCAGGGAGGGAGGGAGCATCAAATATATGGTGATGGAAAGAGAACTGATTCTGGATGGTGAGCACATAATGTAATACATAGACGATGCAATGTAGAGTTGTACACCTGGAACCTATGTAATTTTTAACAACTAATGACATCCTTGGAACGAGTCCTGGCTTCTCTCCTCTATTGTGACAACATTGAATTAAGTCTTTGCTTTTTTAACTTTGGGGAAATTTTTTGCTTTGACAATGGAAATAAGAAATTGTAAGAAAGTAGAAAAAAATGCATGAACAAAAGAAATACTGAACAGTATAGTGAACAGCACTAATTCTTTTACTATGTACCAGATGCAACAAGTCTATGCCTTCCATATATAATGTCTATACAACCCTGTCACGTCTTTGACATTTGTGTTAATTTCCAAACATTGTTTAAACAGGCAGTTCCTATGAATTTCTTGTGGAGTCATTCTCATCATTTTGCTATGTGCTAATGATGATGATGTTGATGTTTTTAATAAAATATTAACTATTAAATATAAATATTTTCACACTGTCCTATTGTTAGTACTTTTTATGATTATTGCATGCTTTCCTGCAAAAAAATTATTATTGAATTATATATTCACTAGAATTATTGTTTAAGTTTCATGACAGGTGTCCTATTGTTTGCGTCAGTTCAAATTGGGTCCTTCTCTCTAGTAGAGAACTTAGAACAAGACTCTCTCAGTAAATATCTATTAAATAGATAGATGGGTAGATTAATAAAGATACTGCTTTGAGGCCAAATGTTTGTTTAATTGATTTATTAATATTACTGAAAAAAATAAAATCCAAATTATTTTTGAGTTGTTCATTTTCTTATTGATATGATCTAGCCTAGAACAATTCAAGCATTTATGTATACAATATTCATTTTAAAATTTCTAAGTCTGTTTTATAACATTTTGTTATGTGAATTTTGATTATATGTCTGTCTAAGGAAAAAAGCAAAATAGTTTACAAAGTTAGCTTTCAATGTTTTGGTGTAGTTTAATTTCTTTCTCATTTGTTTATAAATATAAATATTATTGAGAAATTCATTCATCCATTTGTTCATTAATTCAATTACTGAAAAGTATTTCATTACAGGGTATATATGCAAACCATTGAAAAAACATAAAAATACTTGCTCAAAATAAGCTTATATTTTATTTGACTCGATTAAAATAATTTCTAGGAATGATGAGTGCTCACAAGAACCTAAAATATTGTTTCTTTTTTTTTTAAGTTTTATTTATTTATTTATTTATTTATTGACAGAGAGAGAGAGAGAGAGAGAGAGAGAGAGAGAGAGAGAGAGAGAGAGAGAGAGAGAGAGAGAACTGAACTGGGGGAACTCCCCAGTTCAGCATATGGTCCCGCACTGGCCAGGGTGGGATTCGATCCTCGGTCCCCGGCGCTGCAAAGTGAGCGCCTAACCCACTGAGCCATTCCGGCTTCCCCTAAAATATTGTTTCTTTATAGAGGATAAACAAATCATAATTTGGGGTAGGTAGAAAAAAAATAGCTTCTTGAATTAGAGGTAATTGATCTAGACTAGAACAATGAGAAGAAATAAAATTCAATCACAATTAAGGAGGCAAAGCAGAGAAAACAGCAAGTGTTAAATTCTGCAAAAAATTAAAAAAAAATATTTGGAGAACGAATAATTCTCACTGTGTTTTCTGTTTGGAAGAAAGGTTAAAACACTATTGCACCTATCCAGTCAAAAGAAAATGGTGCCTGGCTATTGACTGTGGCTGAATTAATGGTGATACCTAATGAGATTTTATATATATTACAGTAACATAGCAAACAGGATTAGCTGAGAAATGGGAAAATATGAACTATGACTAGGTGGTGGAGATGAGGTATGGCTCCATAAGATAACTTCTTTTCCTTTTTTTCCTTCTTTGTCTCCTGTTCCATCTCTCTCATTCTTTCCTTCTCAGGGAGCTAGTAAATGGTGAGTCTGTGCTTACTGGAGAAAAAAAATGTAAGTTTTTAGAGGACGATATAAAGTATATAAAATACCTGTATATTGGAATCCAAATTCCTTGTGTGGATTAGCCTTTTATAGATATAGTGACTTATTTTTTTCTCAAAAATTCTAGAATAAATTTTTAGGCAAATTGGTAAATTTCATCTAGAAGATGAACTATTTTTTATACATTTATAAATACTTTGTCAAAGAAGTATTACTTTGCAACATATGAAAAATATGTTCCCAAATATTGAGAACTACTTTTGACTTGTCACAAATTCAACTCTATTATTATTTTCACTTTTCATACATTAATATCCACGTCCTAAATTTCTTGACTTATCTGCATGTATTTTCTCTTATCGGATGACCTAGATCAGAGAATAAATAATTTCTCAAACGCAAGGAGTAGCACGCCCATAACTGTGCCTTAATCTATAATACCTAGGCACGAGATATACTAATTGCCAATTAAGAAGTTCAGAAATACGCAGAAACATAAGCTAAATTAAAAAAGGAGTGTGTGAGCATGTGTGTGTGTGAGAGAGAGAGAGATATCTGGAATTTATCTTTCAGTAATTAAATTATTTTCAATAATAAAAATGCTTAATCTATAAATTGTTCCCTATTTCCATTTATTTCTTTAGTAATAATAATATATATTATTATATGTGTTATAATAATGTATACTTAGAAGATCCCCAAATTAAAGATTTGGTTTGTTTTAATTCTCTATTTTCACATTACATTACTTAAACAGTAAATAAATTAGCTTTAACTCTAGGAAGCATAATACTAGAATAGAAAATAATTCATTGACCTTTATTCTCAAAAAACATGGACTAGAATTTTTGCTTTTATGATTACTAATGATATAGTTATGTGAACATAAGAGAAAAGTACCAGAGAACATTCATCCAATTATTGCTAAAAAAATTTTTTTTCTTTTAAGTTAAATTTATTTTAATATTGACATTTTAAAAATTCAGAAATTAATACCATTCTCACTGAACTTAGTTTGAATCTTAATTTTGTTGGACTTGATATTGATTATATAAAGCTAGAGAAGAAAAATTAGAAAAGATAAAAAGCTTAAGAAGAGATGTTTTATTTCTTAACTTTTTTGAAGTCTAAGTAAGTTGGATTTTCCATCTATTATTTTGAAGATAATTTCCCCATGGCTTTATTTAAAAATAATTAAGATGATGTAAATTTAGCACTGATAACTTCATGATTGAATTATGTGGGAAAGAGTATTTTCGCTTGGGTTTAAGAAAATCTACTTACAAACTGTTCACACACACACTTTACCACCTACCTCTTATAAACAACAAACAAATAGAAAAATAAAATAACAACAATAAATTGGTGAAGTGGAAAAGTCAATGATTCAACTACTTGAAATAATTTCAGGAGGAAACTGCACCTGCATTCATTTCTATCCTTTTGTAAAGGACCTAGTAATAAATCACTAGGCCAGATTTAGGTTAATCTATTGTTACCTTATTCTTTCAAAAGCTCTTTATATTTTGTCTTGGATTATATCTACTACTAAATGCCCTTGATATTTTCCATGTTTCATTTTCTAGGTGTTCTTTTCTTCCTTGAGTGATGGTTTCTAACTTATATTTTCCCATGAATAACTATTTCTTCCAGAGTTTTACATTTATTAGGAAAGAATATGGAATATTTTTCTTCTAGTGCTTGAAATTATTGTCAGTTTTTAATATTAAGCTTCTCACATCTTATAGTTACAAATATGACTTTTTCCTGAAACCAACTTTATTAGATTTTCCAAGAGTTCATTAATTTTGTGTCTTTGAAATAAAACAAAACAAAAACCTCTTAATTTAGCAATTATAATTTTTTAGGTTCATCATCAGATCTTATTAACTACCTGTTTCACAATTCTTGGATTAATATTTAATTTTTAATACTTTTTTTCACTAGTAAATTTGTAAAACTGCCCTATTTATACAATGTTTATTATATAAAGTTCAATGTTATTACATTTAAAACCCTCTAAGTATAATTTTCATTTCTTCCTGAGAAATAATTTTAAAATTTTTAAGTAATTTATTTAATCTATATTGTCTCTTTCAATTGTTAAAATACATTTTCAGTGTTTTCTTTGTAATTTGTTTGTGGTTTGGTGGACAGAGCCTGTATCACTATTATAATATATTTGTAAAGAACTGTGAACGACCTGAAATTTCACCTGACTTTCAAGATGAAAAATTTTCCTGCTAAAATGTCATAGGATTTTGTCAAAAACAATATATATATATATATATATACATATATATATATATATATATATACATACACATGCAGAGTGGAATTTCAAAATATATTTATTCAAAATATATTTATTTTGTGCTTATTTTACATAAAAGTAAAAATGAGAAATTATTTTCACATTATTAACGAAACTGACAACATATGTTCACAAAATTTAACTTTCTGCCCAATAGACTCTCATGTCCACATCCCATTGTATTCAGGAGCCTTTGAATGTACAGATAGATTCCTAGTTAATTGGTTAAGGATGTAGTTCTCTAGGATGTAGTGGTGGCCCCCTATTCTTTATATTTTCGGATACTATGTATCCTAGTAGTGTTTGCAACGTATTTTTTAGTTGTTAAATTTATTAGAGTGACACTGCTTAGTAAAAATTACATAGATTCCAGGTACTACAGTATTTGGTCCATGTGTTATAATAACTATGTAGTGATAAAACATTTTAAATGGACTGGCTTGACTTTTGGGATCATACAGAGTTTTATTAGATAATTTTTATTTTTTTGAGAGCTGAGATATCTTTAAAAAGGTAGTAAGTGAAAAAGATATTCCACTAGTCATTTTTTTTTCTTTATGTTTGTGCAAGGCATGCACAAGCAAGCTGGAGACTTCCTTTATTTGAAGACTTCAGAAAGTGTTTTACAGAAGGGAGGGCTTCTTGCTTTAGATACCACATACAATTGTATTTCCCCCTTCCCTCTTCTCCTTCTCCTTGTCCATCTCTTTTTTACTCAATTTTTTCTTCCTTCTCCTCCCCCATTTCTCCTCCTTTTACTGTTCCTTCTCCTCTGGCTTTGTTTCCTCCATCTCCTCCTTTTCTTTATGCTTCTCCTTCCATTCTCCATCTTTCTTCCCTTCTCTCTTCCTTTTTCCATCCTTATTCTCCAATCTAGATTTATTTTCCTGTCAAAAATGATTAAATGATTAAAATAATCACTCCCGTTCCTCTCACCCATAGGCTCATATTAGGATCCCAAATAAAATATATATTTTTGTTGTCTATAGATAGATGTAGACACTAATGAACTTCTTACACGCAAAGTTTGTTTAAATTGACCTTCCTCAGGGAGCCCTTCAATAAGTTATCCCATTTCTGAGACATGACTGATCCAACTAACTATCCTTGTAGTCTCTGTTTTGCGAAGTTTTAACTTTTAAAACTTAGTGTTTGTTTTATTCAGTTACCATTGTTTCTTTGTCTAAAAAAAAATTTTTTTTAATGAATTATTTTTATTATTTTTGACAAGGAGAGAGAGAGAGATACAGAGACAGAGAGAAGGGAGAGGGCCCAGAACAGTCTCCACAGTTGCACATCATTGGTTTTTCCACATAGTTTTATTCCACAGGTGGTGTGGCGCTGCACAGGGCAGGAACTAGGCCGGGGTCGGTGAGAACCGAACTGGGGGCACTCCCCAGTTCAGCATATGGGTCCACATGGGCTGGGATTTGATCCTTGGTCCCCAGGGCTGCAAAGTGAGCGCTCAACCCACTGAGCCATCCCAGCTTCCCCTGAATTTTTTTGTATTAATATTTTCTCTCACTAATAACTACACGATAAGTACATGGCAAAAACTAAGTTAAAAAAATAAATGAGAAAATCATTTTTTCTCATACATACATTTTTCTTAATTTAGTTGTCTTAGCTCATATAATGGCTGCTTTTACAATAACTTTAAATGAATTTTGAAATTAAGTTTGCTTAGGGTCAATTTTTGTCTCTAATGCTTCTCGTGGAGACTTTGGCAAGTCATTCAACTCTTTATCTTAGCTCTTTTGGTCTGTTAAATGAAGTTCTGAATAATAGTTAGCTGTGAGGATTAAATTAATTAATATTTATAAAGCCTATATATAATTATTATTATAAATGTTAATAGAACACATAATGAAAAATCATTATTCTTTCAGTGTTTGTACTTTAATTAACACTAAATTTTTTTGAGCTATAAAAATTACTTATCAAATCTTTTCAGCCCATTCACATATTGAACATATCTATCTGTACATTTCCATCACCAAATCATCTTTAGGAATTTTCTGGATATTTATAATAAATTGTTACTGTCTTCTCCTATAAATTTATTCTCAAAATATTTAAGTATACTGACGTTGATGTCCTTAATTCTTCATAATGTTTCAAAAATTTTCTGTATTTAGAGGCAATCAATTTTTCTCTTGGTAATGTTTCTACCTCTAGTAAGGAAATATTTTAGATTCATTATAAAAACTTCTGTACCATTTTCTCTGCCTAAAAGCTTGCTTATTTCTTTTCCACATAATAGAAAGGACATGCCTCAGTATGGGGATTAGACTTCAATACACTAAAGTCACTCATCCATTGAACAAGCAAAACTATGCACATACCAAAAGTTATCAAGAAGCTATGACTCTTGAGTCAGTTTGATATGACAGAAAAATTGACTGTAGACACTTTGAATCAAAAATAAAATATTTACCTTTCTTTATTCACCATTAAGAAATATAAATTTTAATTAAATATGCTTTTTATTATTAACTCAATAAACTTATTGTAGGATCTAAAATTTAATTAATGGTTGTAAGTAATTCTAAGTTCTAGCTATAGCACTTCCACTTGAAGCAAAGCAGGGTTTTAAAGAGTAGTATGTTTTATTTTTAACATATTTTATCACTTCTGTATAGTCTGAAGTAAGCCCCTAATATTAAATCACTTAGGTAGATATAGAATTGAAGTAACATATATTTAAATAGTATTTGCCCAATAAATGCCTTAGATAAAAATAAATACAGTGAATTGCAAATGTGTTCATTACTGGGAATATGTAACTCCCCTTAGACTTCTGTATCAATTGGTCATTTGAAAGTAATTACAAAACTACTTTCTCCGGTATGAATTATAGCCTCATTAAATTAGTCTCTATGCAGCCATGGTGGTGATGCTGGATAAGCAGCATTTTCTCAAATTCCCCCAATACTACTATATTCCTTTCAACTTTGCTGATTTCATGAATTTCCTGCCAACTTAAACTTTTTCATGTTTTCTAATATGACTCAATGCTAGAATAAAATCGTCCACAGAAAAAATTCATCAAGGAATTCTTTTAAACGGATAAAAAAAAATTAAATTTGTGAAACTGGTAAAAATAACCATCAGGAATAAAAATGTAGATATTTTAAGAATATGGGGTAAAATTACAATGAAAACTTGCTATGTTTTGTTCAAATATAAACTAATGAGAAAGTAAACATGTCAATTTAATGACTATTATAATTTCTAAACTCAAAGTAATGTGGATATGCATATTTAAATGGACTTAAATGCAATTTCTAGTGGAAGATAATAGAAATAATACTTTAGGTACTTCTAAGTTTGTTTGTTTATAAATTTTTTTATAAAGATTTATTTTTATTGTTCTTAATTTTTTCGGTGGGGAGGTCAGAAAGAGAAAGACAGAGAGAGACAGAGAGAAGAGGGAGGGCCTAGAGCAGTCTGCATAGTTGTATGTTATTAGTTTTCCATATAGTTTCATTCCACAGGTGGGTGCGGAGCTGCACAGGGCCAGGGGCTTCCTGCATGGCCCTGGCAAGAACTGAATGGGGGATACACCCCAATTCAGCATATGAGTCCACAGGGGCTGGGGTTGCAATTGAATCCTTGGACCCTGGGGCTACAAAGGGAGCGCTCAACCTGCTGAGGCATTCTGGCATCACCTAAGTGTTGTTGTTGTTGTTGTTTATTTATTTATTTTTGCATTTAAATTTATTTGTTTATTGTTGAGGCAACACAAGTTTATAACACATAAATTTCAGGTGTGCAGCATTATTACTTGAAATCTGAATATACCACATCATGCTCACAATCAAAAGTTTAGTTTCCATTCATCACCATACTGACACCTGTACTCATATTGTCCTCTCCGTGCCATCCTTCTCCTCTGGTAACTACTGATCTGTTTCTACCTCTCTGTGTTGTTTTTATTTTTATTTTTTTTGCTTTTGTTATTTTTTGTTTTTAAATTCCACATATGAGTGAAATCATGATATATTTTTAAAAGAGTATAAATTAGCATTTACTTAAGAAAGACTAGTGTCACAAAAACATATACAAAGATACATTAAAAATCTGTGGAATTAATAAGGAATAACAATATAACTTGTGTATTTTCAGGCATGCGTGGTGGTTAGTGTGTAATCATAGATGTGAGTTCACATTCATTGAAACATAAATGACTTATGCAACATTCATTTCATGTCATGGGAACATAGGACAGTGTCACACTATATCATAGATATACTTCGGTTTAATTTTAAATTATGAAAGCGTCTAAAGAGCAATGGCAACAGAGAGCCATGTCCTTCAACTCAGATTCATAGATTATACATTGTGGTAATTCACTTAAGATATATATATATATATATATATTTTTTTTTTTAATTGTTTTTGACAGAGAGACAGAGACAGAGAGAGACAGGAAGAAGGGGTGGGGGAGCCCAGAGCCGTCTCCAAAGTTGTACATTATCAGTTTTTGATGTGGCTTTGTTCTACACAGGTGGGTAGGGGCCACACAGGGCCGGAATGGGGCTGAGGCACCCTCGCATGGGACATAACAACCCCTTGAGCCAGCGGCCTAACTGCGGGCGAGAACCAAACTGGGGAATTCCCGCATGGGAAGCACGCACCAGTTCAGCATATGGGTCCACAAAGGCTGGAGCTGAAATTTGACCCCTGGTCCCCAGGGCTGCAAAGGGAGCTCTTAACCCGCTGAGCTATCCGGCTTCCCTAAGATATTTTTAAGAAAATATAATATTAAAAGATACTATATTTAAACACACTTCACTCCTCTTCCTTTCCACCAAGAACACCATGTTTTTGAATTTGCTCTCTGTTCTTGTCCAAAAATAATCACATAACTAATGGGAAGACATATAAGCATGCATACTCATGCACACACATGTACATATGCATACATACACAGACAAGCACATACACACTCAGTTCACATGTGTTAAAACAGAGAAAAAATAAAACATGAAACTTGAGAAAGAAAGTAGGCCCTGAAAAAGGAAAAAAAAATAAGATTGTTGACTACTGACTTTCTGATATCAACAAAACAACGTGTTGACACTTGTTACTAGTTTACTTTGTCACTTGAAGGCTATTTCTTCTGCTACTCTTATCTCCTGCTGCTGCTGAGAATTTGTTGCTATTGCTGCTGGGAAACTAGTCTGCAATTTCCAAGTTGCTTCCAATATTATTTTCTTATGTTGTTTAGTTTCATCAGTATGTTTTATGTGACTTTATATTTCTTCGATACTGCTCAAGACACAGTGATTAATCCAGTTTTTTCACCAATTATTACTGAGGATTAACCATAGTTCTAATGCTGTTGTAGGCAAAAGGACACTTCACACAAGCCAGACAAATTCTCTAATTCTGACCAAGCACACAGTTTAGAAAGGATAGCATTGAATAAACCAATGTATCAAAATCTATATAATCTGAAATCTTAGCAGTTTTTATTAAGTTTAGACAACTCCATAAGATTATTGCTTAGAATGTTAATTATTTCTAACATACTTTAGGTTTTCTACATCTGTATCTCCTATTAAATTCATCTTTAATATTTTCATTGTATTATCTACATATACCCTCTATTTTTCAGATTTGTTTTCCTGCTCCATAAAGCCTATGGTTTCCTGCACTTACTTTACTTGAAAATTTTTGTGCTTGGTTTGCTTGGTTGAGAGAGAATAGGTACAGGTAAATATTTATTATTTAAAATGTATCAAGTTTTAGGTAAATATTATCACAACATCTTGGAAAAGGAAAAAAGTCTATAGGTCTGAGATTGTACCATACTATCTTTGAATTCTCAGTGCACAGCTCTGAGGCTAGAAAAATACCAATTTATGACATTAATTAAATAGCAATAAATAAGGATGCATAGCTAGTATATGGTGTAGCATTGGAACTATTTCAATTTTAACTATCTCCTAACTCAAGAGTAGTACTGTCTAATAATTCACAACAAGTTATATGTGGCTACTTAAATTTCAATGTAAAATAATTATAATAAAATAAAACAAAATATTCACATTCTCAGTATTATTAGTTATTTCAAATGCTCAGCAGCCACATATAACTAGTGATTATCATATTATTGGGCACCTCAGATATAGAACTTTTCATCACTGCAGAGAGTTTTACTGACTAGTGCTTCTCCAGAGGACATGACATTTCAACATTATCCATTATATAAGTCCTCAAGATTAGATCGACATAGATAAAATCCATAATTCTCACAATGTACTGGTGTGTCTTAAACTACAGAACACCAATCAGATTAAGGAGTCTTGACACTTGCCTCTTAAACAAAAATACCTATTAATAAAGATGCAATAGTCTGACACTCCTAGCTAAACCACAGCATGCATTCAACAATCTGTCATTTGACTTGATACTGGACATGTGGGAAGAAGCAACAGTGTTTACAATGAGGACGTAGATTTGATAAATACAGTTCAACAACGTTTTTACAAAGGTCAAAATAAAATCGGCATTGTTGCAGAGTGGTAGCCCAAGGGAGAATGTGCTCCATTTCTTCTTGGGAAGGGGATGACACATAATGCATAGTTGAATCTGAAAAATGGAATACAGGTGCCTATTTGCCAGTTCTATTGAGGGGAACAGGGAAGGAGGGAAGAAGTGTGTTTAGGGCAAATGAAGAAGTGTAAGCAAAGTCCAAGGTACATAAAGGATGACAAGTATAGAACATTGAAAATACTTGAGTACGACAATACAAAGTGTGTATGTGCCAGGCATATGAGAGTTGAGGCTAGAGAATGAGACAAAAACACACACATAGAGACCTCTGAATAGCTCTATGACCCACATCAATTACTAATAAATTATTACTAAAATTACCACAGCTACTCCTGCAGGAACATGAATGTCATTATTAAAATAAGTAGTAGTTTATATACCTGTCTTTTTAATGTCATTCTGTATGTAATTTTTAGTACTCTGGAAAAACACCATATAACATTTTTATCTTCTGTTATATATTATTATTATGAAAAAGGTATTACAGTAAAGTGTGTAACAATATAACACTATGTAAAAGTGAATTTTAAGGAACATTAACCATTTGTCTTTAAAGTGTCTTCTGGGAGTTAAATATCCTATTTCAAAATGATTTCATATGATCAAATATGCCCTTGACCTTTCTTTAGTTTTATGTTAACCTCATTCTTCACAATTTCATTAAAAAATGCTATATATTTAAATTTATAATCACCCCCACTGTTAAAAAGATAAATTTATTTCCAGAGAAATCTCATGTATAAATTTGGTCTTCAAAGGAAATACTTCAGTACTGGAATTCATTTATTTATACTATTGGAAGTTATCCAATTTGCTAAGGACCAATTTATTAAATTGGTTTTCACAAAATTCATGGAAGCTATTATTCTCATTTATTTGACATCAAAAAGTGTCTCTCTTTGGTAATCATTATGAGGTTAATTACAGCCAAGGTCATCAAATCTGCAGCATGACAACGAAGTAATTTAGTATTCAAATAAAAAAATCACATATCTTATGGGTAGGTATGCTAATCTCTGTAGAATTTATTATTTTGCAAAGTGATTTGGATATTTTAATTGAAAAAATTGTAATTGCCTCCTACAATTCTATTTATAAGCTTGCATTCAAAATAGGGACTATTATAAAAATATTCTTTTTCTAAATATAGACAATTTGTTGAGCTATGGAAATTTTTCGATATAGTTATACATCAAAGACATATATATATAAGATAGAAACTTGAAAATTTCTGGCATGTCATATGTAAATAGTTAATATATAAATATGTGAAAATATTCTATTTTATAAGAAACCTTGAAAATGTTATGATCTATAGGATAGAGCATTTTGCAAAATCCAATGACTTTTTCTGCAGTAAAAATTAAATCCTAACTGTTCCTGCTTAAAAGATAAAACTGGGGAAGCTGGGATGGCTCAGCAGGTTAAGTACTTGCTTTGTAGCCCAGGGGTCTGAGGATCAAGTCCTGGCACCGGCGTGTGCAGTCCCCTATGCTAAACTGGGGTGTGCTTCCCATGTGGGAGGCCCCCAGTTTGGCTCTTGCCCCCAGTTCAGCCCCTGACTCAAGGGGGCCTGTCTTCCGTGTGGGAGGAGCCTGGCTCGGTTCCCACCCTGATCAGCCCCCGCCTACATGTGTGGAACAAAATTACATTGAAAACTGATGAGGTGCAACTATGGAGACTGCTCTGGGCCCTCCTCCTCTTTTTCTCTCTGTCTCTCTCTGTCTCTGTCAAAAACAAAAAAATAAATCTTTAAAAAAATAGATAAACATTACTCAATTTTAAATTGTTCATGACAGTCTCCTGGTGTTTTTGAAGTAACACAAGAATAAAAAAGAATCTTCAGTTTAAGGATGCAATATCTAAACAAAATCTGTATTGCACAAACCACTTGAGAAGACAGCAAGAATAAAGGCAGACAAGTTTTTTTTGTTCACCTTCCTTTCCAAGAACTTTCTTAGATTTTGAGGCTTATGAACTTCTCTGAAAGCATTCAAGTCCCTATTTTATTTTTTCCTTATATCTTGTGCTCACTGTCTTGAACTTCTTGGGGGCATTTTCTAAGAAGTTACTTCTAATGACAGTCCTATCGTTTATCAAACATATCTTATGTGTATCAGAACATTTTACTTACTAACTTATTTAATCCTTGCTACAACCCTCAAAATGGGAAATACTATTATTTTCACTTTTGTCATAATGAAACTGAAGAATAAAAAGAGACTTACTTAAATTTTCTGTATTCATAGAGCTAGTAAGAAGGAGAACTGGTTATAAAGGTCGACCACCTGGCTCTTATTAATGCTACCTCCATCTTTCCACCAGCCAGAAACAAGAGAATGGGGTAATCATTTATCATTTCATAACCTATACAATGTACATAAGCCAAAATGGAGTCACAGCACTTTGTCTCTTAAAGAGAAACATATTTATTTGACTAATAAAATGAAAGAAAATAAAGCAGTGTTGGTTTTCTTTTTTCAGGCAAGGACGCTCTTGGATTTTGGATGTCTGTAAGATAAAGGACAGTCAATGGTTCAAGGAATGGCAAATGGGGATGGTGGGCAGGCTCTAACTAACCTATAGGCTTCATCACCACTTTTGTAAATCTTTTCAAACAGTGGAGTTGCTAATCCGATGCAGTCCCAACACAAGTCTCTGAGCATTCCCCAAGGCATTCACTCAAACTTCTAAGCATATAGCTGCTTATAACTCCTTTTTCTAGGAAAGTTCTAGAGCTACTACTGTGTGGATGACAACTGATGTGTTGGTACTAATTTATCATAAAACAAAACAAAACAAAAGAACAACAAAAAAAGGAAGAAATATGTTTCAGTTTGATTAAGAAACTACAAGTTGCTGCTCTTGCAGTGAGGGATCATAAGGAAAGAAGTAGAAACCCATCTCACTGAATGAATAATTGTAAAGATTCAGCCACCAAAGGTGTATATAAGTTTCAGATTTATTTTGCAATTCTTTTTTCCTAATTCAATATTAAGTCTTTAAGTTTAGGCCCTTCTTTAAAAACAACAACAACAAAGACACAATTCATTTAGTTCTCTAATATTTTGAGTTTTAAAAACTAGTATCATGGGGGATGCCTGGATGGCTCAGTGGTTGAGCACTTGCCTTGCAGTCATGAGGTCCAGGGTTCTATTCCTGGCCCAAGCCCATGCAAACCCATGTGCTGAACTGCAGAGCAGCCGATGGCTGCCAGAATAACATGGTGGCAGGTGTTCTCCCCTCCAGTGCAGGAGGTCCTTTGATCGGTTCCCACCCTGTGTCGGCCCCACATCCGCCTGTGTGGAATGAAGCCATGTCACAACTGACGATGTGCAGCTGTGGAGACTGCTCTGGGCCCTCCCCCGCTTCTCTCTCTTTCTCACTTTCTCTCAAAATCATAAAATCAGTCTTAAAAAAATAAAGGAGGGAGAAAAATAACTAATATTATAAAAATATTTCAGCAGGTACAACCATTGAAAGGAGGCTGAGCCATCAAATCAGCTTTAACAATCAACATTACACATCCAATATTGTTTCAGTATACCCATATCCCCTTACTCCTGCATTATTTCAAACCAATTAAAGACAAAGTGTCATTCCTTCTGTAAATAGTTTATACATTTCTAAAAGATAAGGGCTTTCTAAAAGCACAAATGCCATTATCATATCAAAATTTGTCATCCCTTAATCTCACAGCAATCCAGTTAACATTTGCATTTATCCAATTGTCTCTTAATATATTCTGTTATTCGGTTGGCTGAATCTTACTATTTGCTTGAACTAGGATTCAACTAAAATTCATATATTACAATCTATTAATATACACATTAATTCTCTTCCAATATTTAGATTCTGCCTCTCTCCATCTATTTCCTGTAATGTTTGTTATGGTTGTTGTTGAAGAAATTAGATTCTTTGTCATGTTAAGTTTTTCATGGTCTGAATTTTGCTGATTATAATCTTGTCATGATTTCTCACATATTGTTCTGTCCCTTTTCATATTGGAAAATAAATCAGAAGTTAGACCAAGAGGTTTAATCAGATTCCATTTCAATTTTGTTCAATAGGAGTGATATTGTATACTTCCAGTAGGAGGTACAGGCCTGAATATCATTTGCTATATCAACTTTTGATAATCATTGCCTAGATCCATTAACTCATTTGGTGCTGCAAAATAGTTATATTCTATTTTTCATATTTTCACATTATCTAGAGATATTTCTATAAAAAAATCTATTTCTTAACTATTTTATTTATTTATTTATTTCTCTGTTAGGTGAATTGCAGTATGTGCCCTGGGGCAGCAACTATACATCATAGCTGATAACACCCTGCAAAATTAGCGCTGATACTATTTGACTAGACCCTAGATTGTTTCTTCTCAACAATTCTAGCTACACTATATCTTGTAGCAAATGTCCATCCAGATTGAACAAACTATAGTGGTTTGTATAACTATGGATTCTGACTGATAAAGAAATTGGCACCAGGTGTAGATTACTGCAGGCAACAGACTCTCATGATAAGATTCTTATATGCTTTGTTTCTGTGAGCTTGAAGGGTTTTAGGATCCAGCTAGCCCTACAGGATGAGAACCTGGTAGGATGTGGCATGGTGGGGCAAAAGAATTCTTAATGCCTGTTTGTGCTTGCCTATCAAATATAAGATCTTGGCAATTGAGCAGTTTTTGCCAAAGAACAGTATGTGTGACATGCAGAATACCACGATTTAGTGTGTGTTGGCTGTGTCTAATAACTACAGAGTTTTAAATAAATAAAGATGCACAAAGTTCCAAACATTTAATTCCAAGTATGGTCTGATCACCAGTAACTTGCTCTGACTACTCTATTCTAGTTTCCCAAGGGCTGAGTTACCCAGAACTCAAAGTTAGACTTCCAATTTATCAAATTATATTGTTCGAATTTTTATATTTGTCAACTTTAAAAACCAAAGCTAAGGCATTTCCTGAGAATGGAAGTGAGACTACATGGGGGAGTTAGATGATCAGATGACTCTCACGCACCAACTCTCTTTAACTACCCTCTCCAAGCATATGCAGCACCTTCCCCTGAGATAACTAGGAAATACTAGCCTGGCTTAGTGATCCTGTGGCACACCTCGAAAGGGAAAGCTTATCTTCTCATGCCCTAGACTCAAACCCTTCAGTCTCACAGACCCTTCCACACCTATAATTTGATTCATGTCCCAGTATATTCTGTAGCAGTGAAATTTCACAAAAAATTTGCATAGCTTTGCAAATTTTGGATAATGTTTTGAAATAGAGGCTGATGGTGTTAGGCCATGGAAACTAGAATATAATTTTATATCAATGAATATAGCAATATGGATACACTTGTTAAAGTTTATAGTTTCTATTTATTGTTTTTGGCAGTCAGAGAGAGACTGAAACAGAGAGAAGGGGGAGGTCCCAGAGCAGTCTCCATAGTTGCACATCATCATTTTTCAATATGGTTTCATTCCACACAGGTGGGTGGGGATCATGCAGGGCAGGAGCTGGGCTGGGGTCTCCTGCATGAGAAGCACATCCCAGTTCAGCATAGGGGTCCACACGAGCCAGGGCTGGATTTAGTCCTTGGTCCCCAGGGCTGCAAAGTGAGTGCTTGGCATGCTGAGCCATCCCTGCTTCCTTGAGTTTACTGTTTAATGTGCTTGCTCTTACACCCAGGAAAAATTGTTTTTTTTGTTGTTCATTTGGTGGATAGAAGCCAGAAACCTCAAAGCCCTTCCATAATCAATGAAGCTCAAATGCTAGGAATTCCTTGGTATGATTTTAAGAAATATTTTTTTAATGAGAAATAAAGAATGATGAAGGTTATTTTTTATATAGACTTATTCATTGACCTCTAATTTTTACCTAAGATACTCTCCCATGACATTAAGGAGATTGCCAGAATCTTTGAAAACAGTGTGTTGTTTTCTCTTTAGACTAAAGGTGAATAAGCAACATTATAATTAAAATATTCTTGTGTATCTTGTGCTTTGGCACTCAGCCTCTATTTCCATTTCCTTTGTTACTCTGATTTACTTGCTGAGAATAAAGGCTAAACTATGTTTAGTTTTTCCTCAGAGGATTTCACTAGAGCTATGTTTCTGGATTTAATTTGTATTTTGCAAAAGATATGCAAAGCCAGATTTGTAAAGTAGAATTGACACAGAGGCAGCATATTTTGGAAGTCAGATTACACTTAAAAAAAAAAAAAAAGTTACCCAGCCTTTAAGTGGCTAAGCTTAATGGGAATTCTTATAACTCATAGTCTGAAAAACTGGGGTACAGATACTGGTAAAACAATCTGTCATCATGTTCCCTTTCTGCTCCAGCCATAGAATTATGATTTCTATGTAGGTACAGCTCATTGAAGTTATCTTTGATTTCTGATCCCAGAATTTGTACTTCAAGAACTTTCTTCTGCTGTCCTATGAGTGGCAACTACTCCTTGGTACGGGACCTTAGTGAAGGCATTTCACCTCACTAAAGGGAAGATTATATTCTTCTGGTAAGACTTTCCTGTACTGTAGTTGGTTGTTTCTGTACCAAAAGTAGTGACGTGAATATAAGAAAAGTTATTTGTGAAATGGAAATGTCACATCCCATCAATGACTAACTAAGTCTACCTTCTGAGAAAAAATAAGGAGCACACTGAAAAAAATGAACAGTAATGACAAATTATTGGCAGGTCACAGCATTCTATGTTTGGTATAATAGAGGAATCTCCAGTCAGTGCTCTTTACCATAGGTGTGTCATTCTGTGATCTACTGAAATACACTTCTCTTAGAATGCAAGGACCGTTATTAGTGGCCCATACAAATATATTATTCACCTTTTCGAGACTAGGTTATTAAAGGGGTATTCATATGCAAAGCAATACCAATGGGAACAAATATAGTAGGTATGAGCCCTTAAGAAGAGGGAATATGTGGAGGAAAGCAACTGGAAATATAACATTGAGAAGTATTTATATCAGCTCTCTAGATCCACATTTGAATTCTAGGAAAATATAAGCACCATGAAGAAACTTAGTACTAAATGTGGAATTCACGTGGTATATGCCTAAACCACCAGTGCTCGTAAAACAGAAACTTCTCATAAACCTCCACAAGGACATATGTTCGGAGAGTATTAGTGTATAATTTGTGGGTATGGACCTCTTGCAATTTTCAGATAAAGTTGGTAAATCCTCTACCTTTAAACATGGGGCTACGATGTATTTTATTTGCCATATGCTTTTTTTTTTTAATTGTTTTTTGACAGAGAGAGGAGACAGAGAGACAGAGAGAAGGTGGAAGGCTCAGAGCAGTTTTCATAGTTGCACGTCATTAGTTTTCTTCATAGTTTTCATTCCACAGGTTGGAGCAGGGCAGAAGCCAGCTGGGGGCCTCCCACATGGGAAGCATGCCAGGGGCAAGAGCTGAACTGGGGGCCTCCCATGTAGGAGTGAGAACTGAACTGAGGGCACACCCAGGTTCAATATATGGTCCACACGGGTAGGGGCCAGGATTTGATCCTTGGACCCCACAGCTGCAAGACAAAGAGTGCTCAACCCGCTGAGCCATCCTGGCTTCCCTGATCCCATATGAATTTTTCAGCATGCAAAGTTGTGTTTCTTGTGGTAGTAAGCAATACACAAAATTAAAGACTTAAATGGCCACTTTTTTTTTTTCCTTAAGTACTGTGATTCTCGAGCACGATAATAAGCAATTAGATCATTTTTGCAGATACAGCTACCCAGGGACTGACTCCTCAATTTCAATTGCTTGTGTCACATCTATCACCCAAATGTATCACGAGCTGACGCTTTCTAATAACAACTTTACACCTGGGTTGTCCACCTCTCCACCGATGTTTACACTGTGAATATTAATGTAATCTGCAAAAGCCCCTCTGGTGTGTCAGTTTATAAGTACTTCCTAGTATAGCAGGGAAACATAATGGCAATAATCCTACCTGATATGGAAGACCGTATCTCAGCTCTGGGTACTCATTTCTATTTTCTGTTCCCAAAGTGACTCCAGTGAATGGCTCAGGTAGATAACTATACACCCTGTATAATCTGCACTAAAATCTAAAGAACATATTCCTTTCTACAGGGTAACTACAGGGAGGAGAACTGAAAAGGTAAGCTTCTGGAACTGGTTATCTTGGTACACTGGTGGTCTACTGAAGGAATGAGTTAGCAAACTAAGTGTATAATGGGAATGAGAAATATAAGGAAAAAGGAGGGGGCTGGTTGATTCGATCTTTAGTGAAGCACTTAGAGAGAGACAATGTCAACACTGGTTTGAAATTATCAACCTAAAAAGGCAGCCAAATAAGTTTTTCAGTCACCACTACAGAGTTCCAAATCCCTTAAGCATTCATCGAAACTTTACATACCGAGAGTCAGGGTAGCCTTGTTTCTACAAAAACAAAATTTAAAATGCGGTTTTATTTCTTTATTCTTTATCCACTCCCTAAACAGACTTCAGCAATTTTCTGTTGAGAATTTACACTGTAGGGTGAAACTACGTTCTATTTAAGTTCCCCCTTCAGCAAAAAACGTTTAAATGAAGTTTCTTCCCGCATGCTGGGGTAATCTTTATTGTGGATAAACGGGAACTTGAATGCATTGAGCAAATGCAGTATGCTGGGCATCTTTCATGTTAACTCCTGTAACTCTTCTGAACAGCTCTATGAGGTGAACATTATTTTCACCCCAATTTTACACTTGAAGAAACCAAGGCTCAGATAGGTTAAATAACTTGCTCAGGATTGAAACTCCCAAGTAGAATTATTAGAGTGGCATAGATTTGTTTGCTAAGCTACTTTTAATGTACTCTTCACTCTTCTAACCTATTTCAGCATTCATTTATCCCAACTACTGTGCAGTCCTGCATCTTCATGGGCTACTACACTATGTATTTATTTATACATCGTTTTCTTATTCCAGTGAATTTTAAGCATAGTGGTATAACACACTGGTGAGTAAGGTGCTACATGGAACTCTGTTTCTGGTCAAGGTAGAGTAAAAGAAACAAGAATTACTCTCCCACATGAATCAACAGAAAAAATGGGCCAAGAAAAGAAAATAATGATTTTCTACACACTGTATCAGGAAAAATAAAGAATAGTAACCTGAAATAGGTGGAAAGCAAACAAATGGAACTTTGTAAATACCCCCACTTAGTTCCTTGAGAGATTTGACAGACTATCAAACAATGAGAAGGAACCTTAATGAATACAGTTGGATTCCCCACATTGAGTGTGAAAAGAAGCATATGAGAGTACAGGGAGGAAACGGTAGATGGGGAAACGTAGACCAGGACATCATTAGGAGAACAAAAGCACAGAGAGAAAAGTCGAGAGATTTTCAGAGGATCTTTCACAAGGATCCAGCAGAGAGAGAACTCTCTAAGATTGGGGACCATCACTCAAAAGAAAAAAAAAAAAAGAAAAGAAAAGAAGAAGATTAACAGTGCCATATATTTACATGGTACCGGCAATAGTTCATGTTCCAATTCAGCAATATTAGAAAACCTCACAATTTATGAGTGGAGTCCTCAGAAATATTGTTCCTCACTAGTAGAGAATAATTAACATATACTAAACCCAGCTCTGGTTCTCTTAACAAATAGTAGCACTCAAAAGTAGATAAATTACTGTTTAAAAGCAACTGATATGATTGCCAGAATAAAGCTCAAAAATATTTACTTGAATAAAAAAACTCAGTACCCAATAATGTAAAATTGACAATATTTTGCTTCTGAGAGCCAACTACCAGAGAGCCAAACACGCAGAAATACAAATGGATGAGAGATATCAATCAATCAAAAGTCATCTGCAGAAAACAGGGATGTTAGAATTAGCAGGCAAAGATATTAAAGCAGTTTTCATAAGTACATGACATTGGTTTGTTAGGAGAGACACATAAAACATAAAAGAAGAACCCAAATAAAACTTTGAGAGATGAGAAGCAAAATAAATGAAATAAAAAGAACACCACATGGGATTAAGATCAGATATTTTGGAAGAAATACTAGTGAACTAGAAAATAGCAAAAAGGTATTAAATAAGAAAACAGAAAGAAAAAAATTAGAAAGGGTATTACCAATGTGTAGGACAAATTAAAAAACAAACAAACAAAAAACAACCCTAAAGTATGTGTAATCAGAATCCCCCATGGAAGGAGTGGACTAGGAATATATTTGAAAATTGAACTTGAAATTTCCAGATTTGAGACAGTTATAAATCGACAGATTTAAGATCTCATCAGCCCTAAGAAAAAACACTTAATGAAAACTAAAGTAAGGCAGAAAAAAACAAGAACGATATGACTTCACTCAAATGTGGAATATAAAAATGAAAGCAACAAAGAAACAAAAACTTATGGACACAGTCAATAGTTTAGTGGTTACCTGAGGGTAAAGGAGGAGGTGGATGGGTGAGGAGGTATGGCGAGCTAAATACATGGTGATGGAGTGAGTACTGACTCTGGGTGGTGAACACATAGTGCAACAAATAGACAATGTACTATAGACTTGAAACTTGGAACCTATGTAATATTTACTAACCAACGTCACCCTAATAAATTTAACAATAAAAAAAAAAGAACTACAAAAAAGGCACGATACAGTCAGATGTTCTAAAATCAGTCATAAAGAGAAAACCATAATAGAACACAGGCAAAAAGACATGGTATGTGTGGAGAAAGAAATATGCAATTGACAGCAGGTTTTTCATTAGAAGTAATGCATATGAGAAGGCAGTGAACAGCATCATTAAAAAATATCTGCCAACCTAGAATTCTATACACACAGAATATACTCTTTAAAAATCAAAGCAGGGGAAGCCAGGATGGCTCAGTGGGTAAGTGCTCACTTTGCAGCCCCAGGGACCAAGAATTGAATCCCAGCCCTGGCCCATGCAGACCCATATGCTAAACTGGGGCATGCTTCTCATGTGGGAGGCCACCTCCAGTTTGGTTCTCACTTCCCAGTTTGGTCCCCAGCTTATGGGGACATGCCTCTCATGAAGGAGGCCCCCAGCCCAGTTCCAGCCCTGTGCAGCCAGCCCCTGTCCACCTGTATGGGATGAAACTATGTTGAAAACTGATGATGTGCAGCTATGGAGACTGCTCTGGGCCCTCCCCCTTCTTTTTGTCTCTCTCTGACAGTCTCTGTTTTTTAAAAAAACAACAATCAAAGCAGTATGGGACTTTCTTGAAAAAATAAAAATCTGAAAGAATTAATATTTAGCTGACCTGAATTATAAAAAGTGTAGAAGTAAGTCCGTTAGGCAGAAGAAATTATGGATCAATATGAATGAACAAAGAAAACGGAACTTCTAGCTATGTGGATAATTATATAAGAATATTCTCTTTTTATTACATTGATTGCTGGACCTCATGGTTACAAGGCAAGTGCTCAAACCTGTTGAGCTATCTTTGCATCCCAATTATAGGTCTTAATTGACTAGTAAAACAGCACACACACAGTCATGCTCACTCCACACATTTGAGCAGTACTAGATACAACGATAAATAAAAGTATTCTTTGAAGGTACATAGGAAGAAGTAGGTAAACACTACACTTGCTGATTCCCTGGATCACACCAAATTACTACTGAATTATAGAACAATCCACCTCAAGAATCACCTGAAGTCTAATGGAACAAAACATTATTAACTAAGGATATAAACAAGATGCCATATTAAGATGGGCAGGAGGGGCAGAGACACAAAACAGGCTGATCTCAAACCTACAGGTACTGATTGAACACCACCAGGAGAGACGCTTAGGTGGTAGAAGTCTCTGTGAAGGGAGAGGAAGGGATTCCAACCCCACACCAGCTCCCCAGCCCGGAAGTCCTGTTCCAAAAAGAGGACTCCACTCCATTTGTGAGGTGGATAAATGTCCAAGCACTATTTTGTTTCATATACCTGGAACTAATAATAAAAATATATAAATAAATAAAGGCAATTTTGTATACTTACATTGTTTTGCTATTTAACTTCTTAAATAGCTATTGAAAATACAATTATTCATTTGGGGTTCATTTTGTTTCTTTCATGATTATTATCTTAAAAGTTCTATATTTTACATTTATAACAGGTCAAGCAAAATAATAGAGAGTTACATAAGGCCACATAAGATATTTAATTACTTTTACTTATTGCTAATTACACATAGTGTATTGGCATATACCTGGACTTGATCATAAAGTTGAAGTGAATTGGAAATTACGTATTTTAGTAAACATGACGTATTTTAACATATTCTAATAAAGTTTAATACATTAGTTAACTTGTTTACTAACTTTTGTATTAGTTCTAAATATCAACTTTTTATTTGCTAAATTTAATTATGCTTAGAATAGTTTGCTTTTTATACATTTTCTAGATCCATTTTTATGCTCTGTTACCTACAAAATTGTGTATTTTCCTGATGTAGATGCATAATTATCTCATTTAAATTGTGTCTACTCTGAATAAATGTGATAATCCAAATCAACATGTTTCACCATTTCAGTACTTATTTAAATTTGTCAAGTGGCTCATACTCCATTAATTCAGAGAAACACTGTCAATTTGATTGCCTATCTTGTTGGTACAGCTGCTTGTTTTCATAATCCAGTTGCATATTAGGGTATTTGAATCTGTAGTTACATGGCCAACCTTGTTTATTTGCTGATGATTCTGCCTTAATAGTTCAAGTCATTAGCTTATGAAAATGTCTGTTTCGCAAACACTATGATCCATTGACCAAACTGTGTTGGTACATTAATTAATATAATCTATATTAAACTGTCTTTGTGAAGAAGATGGTGCTATAATATGAAATGTCAGTGTCACAGCATATTATTTGTAATTTAGATGTACGAACCAGAAGAAAATAAATACCTTTCAACGTATGTTGGGATACATCACTCATTAAATGGAAATTTTTAGGCAAGGCAATTGATTCTCATCATGTCTTTTTTATATCTAAGGTTTTATTTGGTGCAAAAGATACTACTTCCAGTCTAAGGATTGTAGTCATTCCATGGTGTTTTAACAAAGTATTTTCCTTTTATCCTTTCTGCTCTGCCAC
>PVKE010016791.1:0-31567 GCA_004027555.1 Craseonycteris thonglongyai | reverse complement strand
ATATTCCTCAAACAAACAATCAGCAGCAGTCAGAAATGCTTCTTTGAACAATTCACCATCCTGGAAAGGTTTTTTCTTCTTTGCGAGCATGTGAGAAATTTTGAAAGAAGCAATGGTTGCCTTTTTAGATTTTTCCACATGTCTAGTGAAAACAGTCTGTTGAGTAGTTAAACTTCATTTTAGTTGATTTATTTTTTTCCTTCTTACTTCAGATTTAAGTGGATAATTCGTATCAAAAGTGGTATGACTTGTCTGAAAGTGACGTTCAACATTATGTTTTTTCGGCACTGCCATACTACTGCCACACAACAGGCAAACGCATTTACCTTTTAAATTAATGAAACAATATGATTCCTCCCAGTCTGTGTTAAAACTATAGGTTTGTTTTCTCTTATTTGGTCCACTCATTTTAGGACTAAAAAAATAAAAATAAAAATAGTTATAGAACTACAATATCATATCAAATTGCCACCATAATAATATATTACCTACCTCGCTTTTAGTTCATTTAAAATTGAATATATCAAAACACTGTGATCCTAGCTGACCGTCATGACCCGATCAGTCCAGCAACCGCAATCAAAATGGCAACTTGGCGTCTCCCGGTGGGGGGAGGAGAGTTTAAAGAGCGCAGCGGCTACACAAGACGCGACATGTACAAAGGCGAAAGCTAGGGGAAAACTTATACATACGATATCGCAAACATGCCAACGAATATAATAAACCTGTGTAGATGCTCAAACAATCTTTTAAAATTCTAACACATGTATAAAAATAAATTCTAGTTTTACTTAGTGTTTATGAAAAACTTCTGATGCAGTCAAATAATGGCAGGCACACACAAATCGGGCTGCGGGCACGGGGTTGGGAATCCCTGGCCTACACCAAGGTGGTGACGAAGTAGAGACACAGAAGAGAGCATCTAGACTCGCCCGGACAAGTCTCAAGCCGATTGTCCTGAGCTCTTCGGTGCTGAAAGAACACGGAATGGAGTTCGTCTCTGGACCACAGTGTCCCTAGCCTGCAACCCAACCCCCAGAATCCTGACCAAGCTCTTAAGGACCTCTCTGTTCCACCCAGATCACCCTGTGGCTCCCTGGTGTCCCCGGCCAGAGCCAAGACAACAGACAGGCCTCCAAAATGTGCTGCCTACTGTGCTTCCTTTCCTGTTGGGGGTGAGGACAGGAAGCCCTGCACAACAGACCTTGTGGTTTTCTGGGCAGCAAAGTGTCTTTTAAACCACAGGCTTTAACTGTCCGAGGTGTCTGGAGGTTCCGGTGCTGGTCAGTGATTTATTTGTCTTCAACTGAGCACTCTCCAAAGAATTCTCTGTCTCTGAAGACAGAATGCTCTGCTTTCTTCGGAACCTTGTTTGTTTTTTGAAGATTTATTTTATTGTTTTGAGAGAAGGTGAGAGAGAGAGGCAGAGAGAAGGGGGAGGGCCCAGAGCCGTCTCCATAGTTGTGCATCATCAGTTTTTGACATGGTTTCGTTCCACACAGGTGGGCAGGGGCTGAGCTGGGCAGGAACTGAGCTGGGGGGCTCCCACATGGGAGGCATGCCCCCTTGAGCCAGGGGCAGAACCGGGGGTGTGAGATCTGAACTGGGGGCCTCCCTCATGGGAAGCACACCCTAGCTCAGCCTATGGGTCCGCACGGGCCAGAGTTGGGATTCAATCCTTGGTCCCCGGGTCTGCAAAGCAAGCGCTCAATGCGCTGAGCCATCCTGGCTTCCCCCTCACATTTCTTATCCACTAACTGTCTGGGTGCTTTGTCATCTACCAAGGTTTTGTGTTTGGCCCCTCGTCTCTCTGCCTTACTGGGTACTGAGTGATAAATATTTGTGTGCTGTTTCTTATTCCTTTTAATGTGTGGTTTTACAAACACCTATGTTTCCCTTGGAAATTTCTAAAGTGAACTATGTATGTGTATGAACAAGCAAACATTGAGGCCCATTTAGAAGTCTTCGGTTCCTTCCCCCAGTTCAGTTCTCTCTCTGTCTCTGTCTCTATATCTCTCTCTCTCTCTGTCAAAAATATAAATAAATAAATAAAATAAAACTTAAAAAAAAAATAAAAAAAAAGAAGTCTTCAAAGTGACACAAGACGGTCCTTCCAAGTCTGTGACTCACACTGTCAGGAAATTGCAAAGGCTCGTGCGAGCCAAAGATCTTCTGAATTTGCCTGAGTTGGAATCTATAGGTGAACGTTAACAGGTGAAGCACTATGGAACAAGACCAGGACACCATTCAAGGACAAGATTAGGGACTGTTGTTCTTGGTACTGGCTTCGCACATCAACACAAATCCCTCCGCTTGTGTAAGAAGTACTCATTCACCAGTTATGGACAGAATAGCCAAGAAGGTATTCATGCCTGAATTTAAAATCTAAGCATGTGGGCAGGGAAAGCCAGGATGGCTCAGCGGGTTGAGCACTCACCTTGCAGCCATGGTGTCCGAGGATTGAGTCCCAGCCCTGGCCCGTGCAGACCCATAGGCTGAACTGGGGTATGACCCCAGTTCGGTTCTCGCTGGGGTGAGTGTCCCATGTGGGAGGCCCCCAGTTTGGCCACCAGCTCTCAGGGGTGTGCTTCCCATGCGGGAGACCCCCAGCCCAGTTCCTGCCCTCTATAACCCCCGTCCACCTGTGTGGAATGAAACCATGTTGAAAACTGATGACGTACAACTATGGACATGACTCTGGGCCCTCCCCCTTCTCTCTGTCTCTCTTTCTCTGTCAAACACAATAAAAATAAATAAATAAAACAAATCTTTAAGCATGTTAGCAATGAAGCAGGTGATTCATGCAAATAATAGTGCAAAGTCTGCTATTGATTCCATGCCATGGGGTTGAAGATTTTGCTCAGCCAGGTCTCATGCAACCTCCAAGTCGGTTTCCCCAAAAAATGGGTTTCAACCTCCTTTCACTTCAGAGTGACTTTGACATGGAAAGCAAGTTGTAGCTCTGTAAGAACTGGGGGCCTTTTAGGATGTCATCAAGTTCAGAAGGGACACCTTTTTATTTGGAAAAATTGTATTCATAAATATTTATCAAAGAAGTGAATGAGTTAATGTTCAGAATAAATATCAGAACCATCTGGAAACCTCTTCATATACGCTGAGGGATACTATCATATGGAGGAGACTTTGCCACATGTCATGCAAAGTTAGGGACAGACGTCCTCACCAACACAGAACCATAAATGTGCCTGGCCCGTAAGAGTCTCAAAAGCTGATGGAGAAACAACTTAGAGAAAGAAGATCGAATGTGCGAGATCTGACAATTAAGTTCGCGAACTTGCCACCATGCACTTCCGTTGGCAGCACTGTATAAACAACTCGGTGAGGTTTCATAAACTTGGCATATCCGTGTCTCACAGCTGTGTTTGTGTCAACGGGTGGCGGTGTCTTGCTGAGTGGTGGTCATTATTATTGTTGTGTGTTTTTGTGTACCATTGCGAGAATGTCGGAGTTTGAGTTTGCCAAGACCTTTTGGAGAGGCAAGATGATGTTTTGGGCCATGTTATCACTGGTGATGAAACATGGATGTAGCAATACCATCCTGAAGCAAAGTGTCAAAGTGCACAATGGAAATCAGCCAATTCTCCATGACCACTAAGTTCCATCAGTCCCAATCAAGAGTCAAAACAATGTCACTAACCTTTTTTGATATCAGAGGGATTGTTCATGATGAATTTGTATGAACTGGACAGTCAACCAACTTGACTATTTTAGAAGTTCTGAAAAGGCTGCATGAAAAAGGGAGATGAAAATGACCTGAACTTTTCACCAACAACTCATGGCTCTTGCATCACAACAATGCACCAGCTCACAAAGCACTGTCTGTGAGGGAGTTTTTGCCAGTCAACAAATAACTGTATTGGAACACCCTCTCTACTCACCTGATCTGCCCCCCAGTGACTTTTTCTTTACCTGACGATAAAAGAAATATTGAAAGAAACACCCATTGATGACATTCAGGACATCAAGGGTAATGCGACGATGACGCTGATGACCATTCCAGAAAGAGTTCCAAAATTGCTTTGAAGGGTGGACCAGGTGCTGGCATCGGTGTGTAGCTTCCCAAGGGGAGGACTTCCAAGGGGACCCTAGTGATACTCAGCAATGAGGTATGTAGCACTTTTTCTAGGATGAGTTCACGAACTTAATTGTCATACCCCGTAGTAAAGACGTGAGGGCGTGAACTAGACAAACAGAAAAGTGAATGAAATGGAGAGAAGTAGAGTGTTGAAGACAAACATGGATCTCGTCTTGGTCAGATCAATTGAAATCCCTGTGATAGGAACAAGGGACCCAAGATAGTTATAAAGAGACACCTTCTGCCCTGGACAGGGAATGAGACAGAAATAAATTTGCAAATAACCATTGCAGAAGTGGGCGTTCGTTCACCCTTGACACTTGAAAGAAAGGGAACACAGAGCGGACACACACTTTTATGCCAAAACTACAGCTTTCAGCATTTTTCTTTGGCCTTCAGTGATCTGACACCTTCTTTTCCAAAACAGCAGCGGATTCATTCTCTGCTAAAATCTCCTCTTTGGAATTTGCTTTCCTGGCTGCTATGACTATCCCTATGTCACCCAGTTCTGCCCCACCCCCCACATTCCTGCCCCTTCTGGTGACACCCACCGAATGTCAACACTTTTTCCCTCACCCATTTAGCATTAGCTTAAGTCATGAGCTATATTAAGACTTTGCCTTCACCCTGAGTAGAGTATAAAGTATAAGTGCAAACGGGTATGTTTTGTTTATGAAAAAAAAAAGTGTCCCTTGGAATAAGTATGTGTCAGTGCATCATTTCTGCATTTGAAAGTGGCTTTGACGGATGCACAGTAAGGGGAACACGCCACATGGGTGGAAAAACAAACAGGCAACATTCTTCATGTGATTATGTGAACTCCCCACACAGCGTCTCATGCGGAATTTGTGTGGGATCCTGTTTACTACATGACAAAAGCCACTCTGAGTGTCTATTTTCTGCCGGGGGAAAAAAAATAATGGGCTACGTTTATGTGAAGTCAAAGGTCACATCAGAAAACAGTGTACTGGAATGTTGGGGAAGCCTTCCAACATGTTTAATGGGTGGAAAAATAGGGGGTCCAGCAGAAGCCACGCCTCCCCCTTTTCTGATGAGTTGGTCATGTATACTAAATCTTCTGTGACATAGCTATAAGCATGTGATTCTGTAACGTAACACTATCACACTCAAGTACAATGTACTACTGAAAAAAGGGCGTTACTTCTGCCGGACGCTGTATAATTGGCTTTTCATAACACAAGATGAACTGAAGTGGGGCAGTATGTTTAATAAAAGTAAAGACGCCTTCTGGTTGCCGTAGTCTTTGTACAGTGGCCACCCTGCCCTGAGGCAGCCAGGGCACAAGGACACACACAGCCACCATCAGTTCCTTCCGGGGAAAGAGGGACAGTCCAAGGGAGCCCAGACGCATTGTCACTCGGTTCCTGTTTTAGTCGCAAAGATGCAGGCCGCCTGTATGTCTCATAGCTTCTGTGTCCCCTACGTTCTCCTGTGAAATCCACGGCCCTGGACTTATGAACTGGCAACACAGGTGATGTACCGTGTCAAGTGTGTCAAATGGAATCGCATCCGAAGTCCCCTGGGCATCAGACAGGCTGGTCTGTGACCAATATTAGAAAAGAGTCACTTAACTGTAAATGCCAATAGCAATTTGCAAGCAAGCAATCCACTGGCAACGTATGAGTTATCTACGCGATAGCCGTCACCAAAGGGGACAAGGGTAAAGGTGGACGCGTGTTTGTCTTAATGTGACAGCCGGGGGCTGGAAGAGGGCACCCGCAGCCCACATGTGCTCCTGTTAGGTTTCTTTCTGGTGCCATCTGGGGGGTGTTTCCAATCCAGTTCTCCACCCTCCATAGGCCCCTAGGGCGAGGGTAGCCCCTCGAAAATGGTCTCCATCTGTAAAAAACAATTGCTGTAAAGACATTTTTAAGAAGAATGAGCAGGTTTAGAGCAATAGCTTTGAAGTCCCTCTGTCATTTCTTTTTTAATATTTTTATTTTGTTTGAGAGGTGAGAGAGACAGAGAGAGAGAGAGAGACAGAGAGAGAGAGAGAGAGAGAGAGAGAGAGAGAGAAGGGGGAGGGCCCAGAGCAGTCTCCATAGTTGTACATCATTAGTGGTAACATGGTTTCATTCACACAGGTGGGTGGGGGCTGTGCAGGGTGGGAACTGGGCTGGGGGCCTCCTGCATGGGAGGTATACGCCCTTGAGCCAGGGACCAAACTGGGGGGTGAGATCCGAACGGGGGGCCTCCCGCATGGGAAGTGCACCCCAGTTCAGCCTATGGGTCCTCATGGGCCAGGACCGGGACTCGATCCTCGGTCCCCAGGGCTACAAAGCGAGTGCTCAACTCGCTGCTCCATCCTGACTTCCCCTGGATCTTTTCCTTGTATTTCAATCAGAGAGGATACTGAGGCGCCTTGCACACCAACTCAAATTTCAAATGTAAAACCCAGATGAAAGCACCAACTAGATCAGAAAGCAAAAGTCAAACTAAACACACGTCCAGGAAACGTATTTCAGGTACTGGGGAAAGCTGGGACTTTGGGACAGATCAAACAGGAGCGTCACCTCCAACCAGCTGGAGTGAACGCCCGTCATTCCAATAAAGCCACGTGTGAGGTTCAAGGCTGCGTGGGTCATGGGCGTGGCAGAAGGCCGGCAATTTCACGCGAACAGTGGCCGTGTGCGTTTGATCAATGAGCAGACACACTGGGCATCCTGCGACAGGAGTGTGAGTCACCCTGTGCCTTTCTTCTGATGTCTGTCTGGCAACAGTTTCCTATTAAATAACCCAACACACTGTATGTGGCCAGACATACCCATGTGAACGATTCCCTCTGTCCGTTGCGCTCAAATGAATGAAGTCTGGGCATGAGCTGTTGCCAAGTTCAAAGGTGACAGCCCTTGCAGCCTAAAGCAAATCCATCTTGGGGAAGAAGGCCCCTCATTCCTGGGGACCCTGCTCCCCCAGCGCCAGCCTGGCCGCACATCTCCAAGAACAACAACTTGCTGTGATGAGTCTGTTTCTTTTTTGAAACAGATTGGAAATGTAAAGAAAACAAGAGGCTGTTGGCTTAGGCTCCAGGCGATTTTTGGAGGCTCGGTCACCTTGTGCAGTTTCATGTTTTAATCATCTCAGCTGGGAGGCTTCCAACACGCCCCCCTGCCCTTCCCTCCTCACCCAGACAAGGAGCTGGGATCTGTGGCCTTGAAGGTTTCACAGGGACTGCACCAAATAGGTGCTTCGCTCCAGATAAATCTAGAAGCATGCTGGTGTCAGCGGAACTGCTGATCAGTGTTTCACGTTTTGCTGAGAATAAGAAGTACAATCGGGGAGGCCGGGATGGTTCAGCAGGTTAAGGGCTCGCTTTGCAGCCCTGGGGACCGAGGATTGAACCTGGCCCCGGCCCATGTGGACCCCTATGCTGAACTGGGGTGAGCTTCCCATGCGGGAGGCCCCCAGTTCAGTTCCCTCCCTGAGCAGCCCCCACCCACCTGTGTGGAATGAAACCAAGTCGAAACTGATGACGGACAACCATGGAGACTGCTCTGGGCCCTCCCCCTTCTCTCTGTCTCTCTCTGTCTCTGTCAAAAACAATAAAATAAATCTTAAAAAAAAACGAGGTATAAACAAATTGAGAATTTCAAATTTTGATGGGTTTCCAAACTTGATCATGAGCTGTTGAGATAAAAAGTCCGGTTCCTTATTGACTGAGGAATGGTTTTAAACATAATTAATGAATGCATACCTGGATGGATAGTACAAATAGGAACATATTGAGGCTTCTAAGGCTCTATTGGTACACAAATATCACATAAGCAATGTGACCGAATGGATTCTGACTTATACCTAAAGTACGACCATTCGGGTAAAGAAAGATAGGAGTTCATAGTGGCAAGTAGCAAATAATTCCAATTACAATGATTTTTACAGGGTGTTCAATTTTCATGCTTTTTCTCAGTGCACAGTAGCATTTATGGCGACATGTTGTTAATACCAGGATTTTAGGAAACAAAAATCTGACTTAACTAAAGGGTGAGAAGTCTTCAAGAATTTTTTTATGCTACTGTTTGAGAGAAGGTGAAGTGGGGGGAGGGAGAAAGAGAGAAAGAGAGAAGGGGGAGGGCCCAGAGCCGTCTACGTAGTTGCGCATCATTAGTGGTGACATGGTTTCATTCCACACAGGTGGGTGTGGGGCCACGTGGGGCGGGAACCAAACTCGGGGCCTCCCTCCTGCATTGGAGGTGAGAACCTTTGCCGCCATCCCAGCAGTTACCAGTTGCCCCACAGTTCAGCCTATGGGGTTACACAGGCCGGGGCCAGGTATGGAACCCTGGACCTCCAGATGGTGAGGCACGTGCTCAACCGCTGAGCAATCCCGGCCTCCCTTCTACCAAGATTTCTGATGTGAAGTGGAGGCCCACCCCCTGCATGCCCACACCTGTCAATCACCGAGCAGATACTCATAAGGAGCGATCAATCTAAGCTTCGCAACTCACTGGGGACTTCAAGCAAACTTGTCCTGTCCCACCAGGTGTGTATCTATCGCTAGGGAGCACAGTGACCACCTTTCGAACAAGTGTAACGCCAGCCCCCAATCTGCTCTTTCAACCAATCCCTGCAAGGTCTTTGCAGTGTGATTTTGACTTTGTTTCCATTGCATGATGGCTTTGTCCTCTGGTTCCTGGCTGCGCTGAATGTTGCAGGTGACTTTCTTATCTTCAAATGATCACTGTCCTTTTTTCCACCTGCTGCAGAAATTCCTAAAGCAAAACCATTCATGCAAGGACTGAGGACTGGAGACGCCAAATTCAAGTCCATGAATTCTCCCCCAGATACAGGCTGTGGACGTGGCTGCTCCCACTAGAAGCAAACGGTCCTCCTCTTCCCTGTGGGTCTCCAGTGACCAAATGGAGTCACTACGTCAGCACAATAGCTATAGCTTTGCTGTTTAAAATGAGAGTCAGGGGAAGCCGATATGGCACAGTGGGTTGAGCGCTCACTTTGCAGCCCTGGGAACCGAGGATTGAGTCCTGGCCCCAGCCAGTGCGGACCCATATGCTGAACTGGGGAGTGCCCCCAGTTTGGTTCTCACTGGGGTGAGACCCCAGCCAAGTTCCTGCCCTGTGCAGCCCCGTGCCCACCTGTGGAATGAAACTATGTGGAAAAACCAATGATGTGCAGCTGTGGAGACTGTTCTGGTCCCTCCCCCTTCTCTCTGTCTCTGTCTCTGTATCTCTCTGTCTCTGTCAAGAACAATAAAAATAAATCTTAAAATGAGTCACTAGTCACATGTGACTATTGAAATGACCTGATTCCTCAGACACACTAAAGCCACATTGCAAGTGACCCACCCTCATGCGTGGATGGTGGCCACACTGAATGGTGTAGAAAGCTCTCGTGGGCAGTATCGCTCTACGTGATGGGAGATGGGTGCACTCACGGTCATGGTTAACCATGGACACTTTGTAGCAGCGTGCACATAGCTGAAATGAGCAAAAGCTACCCCGATGCTGCAGCCAAAGAGGCCAGCTCATGTCTGACAGGGTCGCACACGTTCCCCTGTCCCAACTTCATCCCACCTCCCGAGTGCTGACACCACACAGCGATGAGAAAAATGGTGATGACCAGAATGCTCACAACATGGAAGTGTTTCAGTTCATTTCAATTTGATGTGAATTCTGTGTCTTCTCACTTCTGTATCACACGTCCCTTGCTTGGCTACTTTGTCATGGCAACACTCTGCCCCTAATCATTGTTAATTCAGGAGCTTGCATTCATTGAAATTCACTTTTATAAAAATCATGTCATGTAACAGCCACAACAGAGGCAAAAGATTCTAGAAGCTTCGGCGGAACACTGGACCCCGGGCCCTAAAGTGGTAGATGATGTCTTCAGGAGGCTCCTGCTATACAACAGAGCACACCTTCAATAGGAAATGACCCGCTTCCCCGCTTCAGTCAGTTCCTGGTAACACTTGGAGAGTCTTGAAAGGTTGATAACCTTTCTAAAGATGATTCTGTGATTTCATTCTCAACCAGCTCAATCCCTGGACTGCAGAAAACGGGTCCCACAAGGACCAGGAAGCACATGCCGTCATGCACGCAAGAGGGAACAGGACCAAAATGAAACGTGTCACCAGTGTAAGTACAAGATTCCTAAGAGACTCCGGCGTCTGGATTACAAGTGTGGGACAAGTTGAAGAGCAAGTGTAGCCAGTTGTGTAACGAAGGACGTCTCTCTCCATTTGCCCTGTGCAAAGTCATGAGTGTGAGGCACGCTGTCAGTTAAAATAAAAAAACAAACTCTTGGATCAATGGGGTGTGTTTGAGAGTAACTGGAAATAGCTAAAAAGACCCAAGATTTGAGCCACTCTTTGGCCTTGGTAATGACTTCATCGCTGGGTGATTCCTTCTGACTTTGGTCTTTTCTCCCCACTGCTCCCTCGCGTCTGCCAGTCCTATGACTTCTACATGGAGAACCAGAGATGCCTAAAGCATTGAAATTCTTTGAAAGATTTATTTTTACTATTTTTGACAGAGAAACACAGAGAGAGACAGAGAGAAGGGAGGATCCCAGAGCAGTCTCCATAGTTGTACATCATTAGTTTTCGCTATAGTTTCACTCCACAGGTGGGCATGGGGGCTGCACAGGGCAGGAACTGGGCCAGGGGTTTCTTGCATGGGAAGCACTCCCCAGCTCAGCATACGGGTCCACATGGGCCAGGGCCGGGATTCGATCTTCGGACCCCGGGCTGCAAGATGAGCACTCAACCACTTGAGCCATCCTGGCTTTTCCTTACATTCTTTTTAAAGGGTTGTTTGAAAGAACTGATCTCATTAATGGAAAAAATATTGGTCCACTTGAGTTTCAGGATGACTGTTCTTGCTAGAAAAGAACATCTAATAAATATCACATCCCTGCCAAAATGTAGAGACCTCTGTTTGATCAGAGACAACTTGAAGGTCCTAAAAATCCGTCTGTTTTGTCCAACAGTTGTCAGAGAAATTTAATTTGAAATCTAATAAAGCAGACGATCCCTTCCAAGCTCTCGGCTTGCCTTGGGATCTAGAGGAAAGCCAGTCCATTTCCTGCAGCCTTGAACAGCCTCCGAGTGAGAATGTTCGCAAAGGCTTGGTGGCTGTTCTGTGTGCAATGCTCAGGGAATGTATGGAATGCACACTGTTCTTCTGTGCTCTTTTTGACTCTAAATTGTTTAAAGTTGCTTGAATAGGGAGGCCAGACTAGCTCAGTGGTTGAGTGCTTGCCGCGCAATCACAAGGTCCGGGGTTTGGATTCCTGCCCCTGCCCACTCAACCCATACGCTGAACTGTGGCACAACTAGTAACCACCGGGATGGCTCAGCGGCGAAGGCTCTTGACTCCCGTGAGGGAGGCCCCGTTTGGTTCTCACTCTCGGCAGTCCCACATCCACCTGTGTGGAATGAAACTATGTCACAACTCATGATGTACAACTATGGAGATGGTTCTGGGCCCTCCCCTTCTCTCTCTCTCTATCACCTTCTCTGAAACAATAAAATAAATCTTCATTTAAAAACAAAAAAATATTTGAGAAAAAAAGAAATCTCAGAAAACTCCAAAAGGCCAAATATGAATGGGCCATGCTCGGGGAACTACGCTGGAGAATGAAGTGATGTGTAGGCAGCCCCCACTGTGGCCAATGTGCAAACACAGGTTATATGCAAACACAACAGCATGTTATCTGAGGGACTTGAGAGACATGGATTTGGGGACCCCCCCCCCAGGGGTCTTGGAACCCATCCCCCCAACCGATATAAGATTGTACTTAAAATCTACTTGAGGCTGAGAAATGTAACCTATAGCTCAGAGAGTCAAAAACAGAAGAAAACAAGTAGAGAAAGGAAGCTTGTCAAGAGTAAGGAAGAGAGACGTTTCAAGACTGTTCAACCAACACCAGTTCCACTTGATAATTTTAGATTTGCAAACCCCTCATCAACTGTAATCCAGTTGAACAACACCAACTCAAAAACATCATGTGAGGGAAAGCTGGAATGGCTCAGCGGGTTAAGCGCTCTCTTTGAAGCCCCAGGGACCGAGGATCAAATCCCGGCCCTGGCCCATGCGGACCCACATGCTGAACTGGGGTGTAGCCCCCAGTTCAGTTCTTGCCGGGACCTATGTGGGAGGCTCCCAGCCCAGTTCCTGCCCTGCGCAGCCCTGTGCCCACCTGTGGAGTGAAACTATATGGAAAACTAATGTCAACTATGGAGACTGCTCTGGGCCCTCCCCCTTCTCTCTGTTTCTCTCTGTCAAAAATCAATAAAATAAATCTTAAAAAAAAAAATCATCTTTAAAAAAAAACATCGTGTGCATAAGTAAATGTAACCATCAGAATGTAGGAAAGGCTCCGTCAAAACCTATTGGTCAGTATGGTTCCATGGAACATCTCGGCAAGACTTGAAATGTATCGTGTCACGATAATCATTCTTTTACATTTTTATTATTATAATTGAAAATATTATATTTTATCATTTAAATATTTTTTATTATTTTAAACACTTTCAAGAAATTCAGCTCAACATTAAAAGACCCGAGACAGAAACTAAAACTTAAATATTAAAAGGGAAGATAAGAAAATATACTTATTTTGATGATATGTTTATAGGATTCAAGTGGGAAGGATTAGATTTAATAGAAAAGGGAGTGACTACAAGATACACAAAATCAAAATACCGGGTATAATCAGTCTAAAAACATGAGAAAGTCATCACAAAAGAAACTATAAAATAAGTAGTCATAACCACAATGAGAAATGTGGGTGACCTATTTTAAGAAGATGAGACAATTTTGTGAGAAATACAAAAAAGCCAGATTTGAACAAATGCATATAGTTCATGCCCTTGTAGGAGACGGAAAAAGTTTTAGCCCATTTTTCCCAAAATAATTTGTATATTCAACAAAATTATTCCAAAGTTCATCTGCAAGAACAAATAGGCAAGAATTATAAAGAAAATCCGCAGAAGAAGAAATTTTGATGGGGGTCAGCCCTGTCAGTTGCTATATGAGGTCTGATGATTAAGTTCATGAACTCATCCTAGAAAAAGTGCTACATACCTCATTGCTGAATATCACTACAATCACCTTCGAAGTCCTCCCCTTGGGAAGCTACAGACACATATCAGCACCTAGTCTACCCTTCAAAGCAATTTTGGAACTCTTTTCTGGATTGGCCATCAGACCCGTCATCATAGTATCCTTGATGTCCATAGTATCCTTTGATGTCCATCAAAATGTCTTCTTTCAATATTTCCTTTATCTTCAGGTAAAGAAAAAAGTCAGTGGGGGCCAAATCAGGTGAGTAGGGAGGGTGTTCCTATACAGTTATTTGTTTACTGGTTAAAAAGTCCCTCACAGATATGTCATGTGAGCTGGTGCATTGTCATGATGCAAGAGTCATGACTTGGTGAAAAGTTCAGGTGGTTTTCATCTAACTTCTTCATTCAGCCTGTTCAGCACTTCCAAATAGTCAACATGGTTGACTGTCCAGTTGGTACAAATTCATAATGAACAATCCTTCTAATGTCCAAAAAGGTTAGCAACATTGTTTTGACTCTTGATTTGCACTGACAGAACTTGTTGGTCATGAAGAACTGAGTGACTTCCATTGTATATTTTAACACTTTGTTTCAGGGTTGTATTGGTACATCCATGATTCATCACCAGTGATAACATGGCCCCAAATATTGTCTCGACTCTCCAAAAGGTCTTGGCAAACTTCTACTCTCCTTTGCTTCTGTTCATTGGTGAGCTCCTTCGGGACCATTTTTGCACACGCCTTTCTCAAGGTTTTGAGTTTAAATTTTCTTAACTGTTTCACTATCGATATTTACTTGGTCTTCTATAATTCTCAGCCAACAATCTTGACACAGTGCCCTGACCTCTCCTCATCAGTGACACTTTCTCTACCCCTCAGAAAAACGTTTAATCCATTTGTACACTGCTATCTTCTTCACAGTGTTATTCCCATAAAGTTGGACTAACATGCTCCTGATTTCACTTCCACTTTTGCCAAGTTTAACAAGAAATTCAATGTACATTTGTTGCTCTAATTCAAGCTCCAACATTCTCATGATGGGACACAAAATTACAAAACAACAATAACAACCACTACTCAGCAAGATACCACCACACATTGACAGGAACACAGCTGAGATATGGATATGCCAAGGCTATGAAACATTACCAAGTTGGTTGTACAGTGCTGCCAACATAAGTGCATGGTGGCAAGTTCACAAACTTAATTGTCAGATCTTGTACAGCTGCCTGGGAGGGGTGTGCTCACCAACACCCCTGGGCTTTGTCCTTTCATAAGTTTCAAGAACCAGCAAAGCCACCAGCGACCTCTGATCCTCAGCAGTGAACAAGTCTCACTTTTAATAACATTATTCAGTGGGTGACATGTTTGCTCAATCATGGTTCAGATATTTATATACTGTTCACATATAATTCTGTATTTCATTGTTTTTAATAAGACAAAATGAGTACAAAGATGAAATAGTATGGATAAGTAAGCCATAAATTTCTGCATTATCCTTCAGTTCTTGTAATCAACTCCCAAGACAACTATTTTTTCAAGAGTTGAAGGATAAAAAGGGGAAAAAAATTCATATATTAAATAAAATTGTCAACAATGTCACATTTGGTTAATTTGAATCATGGAGCACTCTGAAATATTATTTTGTGAGAAAACTGAAAAAAATGGAAATAACCAGAAATACTGTGAAAAAAATGGAAATAAACAGAAATACTCTATAGAGAAATGCAATTTTTAAAACCTTTCCATTGAAAGAAATGCGGCATTGTATTTTTCCCACTCGCTGGTTTTTTGAAAGTTACAGATTCAACTGCTTCAGAAAATGTAAGTTAACACTCAGTGGCATTAGTTTGTATTTAGTTCTAATGGACAGTACAAATGGAGGAAGAAATCACTAGTAAACTAGGGATAAAATAAACTCAATTATATAAAAAACAATCAAGGGTCAGGCTTAATTAAAAAAACCAAAAACCTTTCTATCCAATCACGACACTCATTTAGGTTATGAGACTAGAGTCCTAGTCTCATTTATAAGCATTTTAAAAATGATTGGGAAAATGGAAACTATTCTTTAATAATGGTCTTTTTTTTTTTTGCCATGAACCAGTTCTATTACTTAATAAATCACATTACAGTACTGTTTGCCCTGCCCTAAATGGATCAGACTGGTCCTAAGGAAAGTGGTAAGAGCTAGCAAATGTGGAAACCAACAATTTAGCAAGTTAACATCTCAGTTAGATGATGCCATTCACTTCTAAAAAAAAAACACAACACAGCTGTCAATCCCATTGAAGAAAAGTATCTTCTATCCAACAGGCCAGGTTATGACCTAAGGCAGGGGTCCCCAAGCCCTGGGTCAGAGACTGGTACTGGTCTGTGGCCTGTTAGGCACTGGGTCACACAACAGGAGGTGAGTGGCAGGCTAGTGGGTGACACTTCATCTGTATTACAGCCACTCCCCATGGCTCACATGACCACCTGAGCTCCGCCTCCTGTCAGATCATCAGCAGCATTAGATTAGTTATGTAATTATTTCATTGTATATTACAATGTAATATACAAGTACACTGTATAATTACAATGTACTACTAATAAAGTGCACAATAAATGTAATGCATTTGAATCATCCCAAAACCATCCTCCCTCCACCCCAAGTCTGTGGACAAATTGTCTTCCACAAAACCGGTCCCTGGTGCCAAAAATAAGTGATCACTGACAATGTGTATGATTCACGGGCCCCACCCCCTCATTCCTGTCTCCCAACTCCATACACGTGGTGGCTTGAACGTGGGTGGAACAAAGCTTTCCTCCTGATCTGTGTATCATCTTTCCTCAAGCTCTGTACAAAGCTCCAGGTAAAGATTTGACCAAGGGACAGAACATGTCTGCCACTAATTTCATACTTAGTTCTCTCCCATGATCCAGTATATTTCTATAATGGGATCTTTATTGAGAAGGATCTCCTTGCCATTTGGTAAAACGGTAGATAAGATGAAAGCCTTTTTCATGGATCAACTAGTCAGCGTCCAATATGATTAATACATGTTGTGTCTTACCAAGTTTCAAAATATCAAAAATTCAGGGAGAAGCCGGGATGGCTCAGCAGGTTAAGCACTCAATTTGAGGCCTGGGGACTGAGGATTGAGTCCCAGCCCTGGCCCTGTGTGGACCCATATACTGAAGTGGGGTGAGCTTCCTATGCGGGACCCCTGGCCAGTTCCCGCCCTGCGCAGCCCAACACCCACCCGTGTGGAATGAAACTATGTAGAAAACTAATGAATTGCAACTATGGAGACTACTCTGAGCCCTCCCGCTTCTCTCTCTCTGTCAAAAAAAAAAAAGTAGGGGAAAATTTCCCTTGACGGTCTTGAAGATGTCCTTTCTTTTTCCAAGATCAGAGTAGAACTTTTGTGATAGCAGCAGCCTAAGGAGATGTCGTGTGCTGGTGTGTTATGATTTCGGATCCACTTGTTTATGACTTAAATGAGCTTGTTCTGCTCTAAGGGTAAATCTGTCCCCACAGAGGAAACTGCCAGGAAGCCGTCAGCACGTCTGCGGCTGTTGATAAGGTCAGCTGGTAACAGGCAGCACTGGGAACTTCTCCACAACACATGGTAGAGTGGCTGTCACCAAATGGGCCCTGACCACTTCAAATGCTGGGTCAGTGAGGACGTATGGAGTATGCGATACGGGCAAGGCCTTGAACCTCCTGGCCGGCAGGGCATCACACTATGCAGCAGCCTCAGGAAGGGACAGGCCACCTGCTTCTGCCTCTGGGAGCCTACTTCTACCTTCAAAGCCACCCACCTGGCTATGTGTCCCCGAAGCGAGGGACCCAGACCGGCAGCTGACACCCGGATGTTAGCAGGAAGGACTGATAACTGGGAAACACCACCAAGAAAGGTATACCGCAGCTGATTTTTTTTTTTAAGATTTATTTTGTTTTTGACAGAGACAGAGACAGAGAGAAAGGGGAGGGCTCAGAACAGTCTTCATAGTTGCACATCATCAATTTTCAACAGGGTTTTGTTCCACACAGGTGGGCGGGGGCCGTGCAGAGCAGGAACTGAACTGGGGGCCTCCCACATGGGAAGCACACCCCAGTTCAGCCTATGGGTCCACATGGGCCGGGGCCGGGATTCAATCCTCAGTCCCCGGGGCTGCAAAGCAAATGCTCAACCCACTGAGCCATCCCGGCTTCTTCATGAATTTAAACTTGATTTCTTTCCTCTCCCCTGTGCCTGAATCCAGTGTGTCATTAATCTGTCACTGGCTTGGAGTCCCTTTCTCCTTTCTTGGCTTATGAAGAGATATTATCCTGTCTGCTACCGGCTTCTGAAGTATGATTCTTGTAAACGATATTTCCCACCATGGACCTGAGTTCCATAAATTACCAGCAAAGATAGTATCAGTCTCGGAGCATAATTGGCCGCAGACAACAGTTCACAGCAATGGGAAATTCTTTTGTGGAAATTTAACTGTGAAAAACCCAAATAAAGACATGGATTTGTGGGCATGCTGTGACAGCTCGGTGGTTGAGTCGCAATCATGAGGTCTGGGGTTCGATTCCCAGGCCCGGCCCGTGCAAACCCCATAGGCTGAACTGCGGCACACGTGGTAACCACCCAGGTGGCTCAGCGACAAAGGTTCTTGCCTCCCATATGGGAGGCCTCTAGTTCGGTTCTCACCCTGCGTGGCCCCACATCCACCTGCGTGGAATGAAACCATGTCACCACTCATGATGTGCAACTGTGGAGACGGCTCTGGGCCCCCCCCCCCCCCCCCCCACCGTCTTACCTTCTCTCAAAACAATAAAATTAAAAAATATATTAAAAAAACAAGACATGGATTTGCAGTAGGCAACCGGAAGACAAATTATGCTCCCACAGGACAAGCGGCAGGGCTGGGGACAGAAGTGGGGGCGTGGTTCCACTCCTTACCAAGCCTCAGGCCTCCGGGACCAGTGGCTGAGGCCTAACAGCCACGGCACCTTGCTGCAGAGCTAAACTCATGGGCTTGAGTGCATCAAGTCCTGGGTCACTAAAGATGTCTGGATACACAGGAGAGGGGGGGACGCTGGGGGCCAAGGGGCAGGAAAGCAGGCGCAGGGACCTGCAGGCCACACTCTGGCTTTTGTTCCACAATCAGAAGCCATGGAAGGGTGTTGAGGCAGAAAGTGACAGGATCAGATTTGCATGTGAAAAGAATTGTCCTCACTGCTGTGCAGGCTCCTAAGGCCCCTGCAATGATGCAGGTGAGAAACAGGGTTGGCTGGGACCCCAAGGGCACTAAAGAGGTGGTGAGAACTGATCAGATGGAAGATGGAATTAGAGTAGCCAACACACAAGAGGAAGACAGAGTTCCATTGCTAGTTTCACCTAAACAAAGTCCCGATGTGTGTGATGAGTTAAGATAGGGGGAGAAGCCAGGATGGCTCAGTGGGCTAAGCACTCAATTTGCAGCCCTGGGGACTGAGGATCGAATCCCGGCCCCGGCCCGGGAGGACCCATAAGCTGAACTGGGGTGTGCTTCCCAAGCAGGAGACTCCCAGTTCGGTTCTTGCCCCCTGGTTCGGCCCCCAGATCACGGGGGTGAGCTTCCCATGCAGGGGGCCCCCAGCCCAGTTCCCACCCTGCGCAGCCTCGCCTACCTGTGTGGAATGAAACCATGTCTAAAACTGATGACAAACAACTATGGAGACTGCTCTGGGCCCTCCCCCTTCTCCCTGTCTCTCTCTGTCTCTGTCAAAGACAATGAAATAAATCTTAAAAAAACAAAACCAAAGAATACCATGTAGCTACTAAAATGGATTTAGACTGGAAGATATTTGGGAGTTTCTGACCAAACTAACCGTACTCTTAACATAGGATGCGGCAATCACACACATTAGTATTTACCCAAATGAGTTGAAAAATTATGTTCACCAAAACCTGACCATGGATGTTAATAGCAGCTATACTCAGAATCGCCAAACCTTGGAAGCCAACAAGACTCCCTTCAGTAGGTGATGGATCAATACCCTGTGGTCCATCCAGACAATGGAATATTGTTCAGTAATAAAAACAAATGAGCCAACAAGTCATGAAAGGACATGGAGAAACCTTAAATGCATGTTACTAAGTGAACAAAACCCATTCAATAAAGCTCCCTACCGTGTGATTCCAACCACATAACATTCTGGAAAAGGGCAAAACTATGGAGACAATAATATCAGTGGTTGCCAGGGCCTGAGAGGGTGGGGACAGTGGTGACTGAGTGGATCACAGGACATGTGTAGAGTGGCGAATCTATTCTGTGTGATATGTAGTGGTATGTACATGTTATCACACATTTGTCTAAACCCATGAAATGTACAACACAGAGCAAATCCTAGGGCAAACTATGCATGTTGGGTGACAATGACAGTTAATCAACTGTAACAAACATACCACACTGTTTGTGGAGGCTGATAGTGGGGACGATGAACATGTGTGGGGACAGGGAATGTGGGGGGTGATATGAGGGCTCTCTGTACTTTCTGCTCAATTTTTCTGTGAACCCAAAACTGTTCTAAAAATAAAGTCTATTCATCCTTTAAACATTCAAAGAAAAAAAAAATGATCTTGAAAAAAAATTGATAAGAATATTCAAAATAGGTGATGTACTGTTAATTGGGAAAGGCAGAGTATAAAAACAACCTACGGTATGATTCTAATATTTTTTTTAAAGGTATATATATATATATATATATATATATATATATATACACATACACATACATACACACATACACACACATACACACACACATACATACATACAGGGTCCAGCAGAAGTAACGCCATAATGTCACCAAGTTTGCTTTGTCTCTCACGAGATGGACAGTCATTTGAACATTTCACCTAAAATGTCATATGGTGTGCTTGAGTGTGATATTGCTATGTCACAGAATTCCATGCTTATAATGTTCTAATAAAAAATTTGGTATAGATGACCAGCTCCTAAAAAGGGAGGCGTGACTTCTGCTGGACCCTGGATATTCATATGCTATTAGTTACAACACAGAAAACACTAAAATATTAGCAACAGTTACCTCTGAATGTGAAATTAGACACAATTTTTAGGTTTTTCTTGGTGATTTCTTACATTCTCCAAAATCTCTACAATAAACATGTTATGACTTTTGTAATCCGGAATGTAGAGTTAATGTCATTTAAAGGTAGTAAGAAATGCAAAGGCCTGAGAAAGTTAACATTAATTTGAGAAATAACAAACTTCTTCCATGAAGCTCTGTCTGCCAGCTGTTTTGCTATTTTAACATACCCATTACATCCTGTTAAATGGCCATTGTAAATTCTTCCATTCTTCCCAAGGTTCCTCCAGGTTTCTTCAACTTTTTTTTTTTACTAAGCAACCTGCCTATCTATTCAGGGATGCTGAAATTCACCTAATATGAACTTTCTTGCATAACCAATTTTCCTGGAATGCTCACCCACCATATCTTCCATTCCTCTTGGCACTTATTGCTCTTTTAAAAAAGAACGGAGAACAAATGTGCTTTTGAAAACTATAACTATGGGGAGGTGGGGTGGGGGGGAAGTCAACAGAATTCTGGAACCTAAAGTTGTGAAATTATTTCATAAGGCAGGAAAGAAAAAGAATACAGAAGTGGGAAATAGGAGATCAAAAGACAAAGAAATTAAAAGGCCCATCCAAGGGATCCAACTAAAGAAGAAGCAAACATCACTAAAGAATTTTCCAAAATTTTCTAGCTTCATGTTTGTACTGAAGTCCCCATCACAATGAATAATAATTAAAAAAAAAGACCTGCTCCACAGCATATCAGAGCCATAGGGGCAAAGAGAATTTTCTAAAAATTTCCAAAAAATTCTAAGATGATTAAGTGATATCTGCAAAATTAGGAAAAACCAATTTCAAACCTAGAATACTATACCCAGCAAAACTATCCAGTGGGCCGGTCAAATGGCTGCCGACAATCAATTTCTCTCCTTGGACACCACAGCAGGCATAGCTGATGGACTACCCAACACCTGCCCCCCTTCTGCCTCACCAGTACACCCCAATTTTATCCATATATTAAGTGGCCGTTGGTTTTGAAGAAGGTGAGGCAGCAGCCATAGCCAGGGTGTCCTTATTAGATTAGAAGTCAGTTGCAGGAGTTCCGCCCCCTTTGCTATATGGCCTGGGTGTGATTGTATGGTTTGTGAATCATGTGTAGTGAAGAGGTTCGTTGTTTGTTTGTCTTTTTTTAAGACTTATTTTATTGTTTTTGATAGAGACAGAGAGAGAGAGAGAGAGAAGGGGGAGGGCCCAGAGCAGTCTCCATAGTTGTACATTATTAGTTTTCCACATGGTTTCATTCCACACAGGTGGGTGGGGCTGGCAGGGTGGGAACTGGGCTGGAGGCCTCCAGCATGGGAGGCATGCCCCCTTGGGCCAGGGGCTGAACCAGGGGATCCCCACATGGAAAGCTTGCCCTGGTGAGAACTGAACTGGGGGCCACACCCAGTTCAGGCTATGGGTCTGCACAGGGAGGGGCTGGGATTTGATCCTCAGTCCCCGGAGCTGCAAAGAGAGCGCTTAACTCACTGAGCCATCCTGGCTTCCCCGAAGAGGTTTTAAGAAAAGGATTCCCTGGCTCACCAGAGAAAAAAGTTTAATTTTTGCTTCCAGATCCTGCGGTCTGCATATGACAGCTGAAACATGGCCACAGCCGATGAGCCCAAATCCTCACTCAAAGGCTCAAAGAGCTGATCATTTGAAAGAACCCGAGTTTGAAAATATCCCTAAGCCTGCGCTCTATCATCCTAACTCGTGACTTATCTTGTAGAATAAATGTCCTTTCTGTGTAAGTTACTTTCAGTCGGCCACTATCTGCAAAGTGTCATAAACTGACACAACAGAAAGCTAATATCCTCCATTGGTCTTGCTGGAGCTAAGACACAGGCGAGGAGATGGAAACTTCTGGAATGATAGTGAAGGACCCAGCTGAGACCAATGCCTCTGAAATGCATCCATAAGCAGGTCTTCAGGGAGATCCCATAGACATAAGGTTTGTGACTAGTGAAAAATAACATTCAGGATTCTGTCACTTTCTTAAACAGTTTAAGAAGATATGATAATAGACACATAGAAAAGTAAGCAAATAAAAAATGAGGCCATTTCAAGTCCAAGGAAAACAACAATTGACACAGGAAAGGAAGAGTTGGCATGATATACCACTTGGCTCAGCAGCAAAATAATATTTATGTAGTCACATTATATGCACACAAAATTTGGGGAGAAAGAGAATTGGGGGAGCACAGGGCAAGGCTACCTCCTCATCACCCATAACAGGACGTCGCTGGATAATATCTGAGGTAGCCACATCAAGAGGCATCGAATAAGCATGTCACTTAGCAACATGGAAGTGACTTCAAAGAAAATGTTAAAGGTTGGAGATATTTCAATCCTGTCGTACTATTTAACTTGTTGGCTAGGTGAATACATTACTGGGTGTCATAAAGAATTTGTCTGCGCTGTGTCCCAGCTTTCTGGGAGGGTCTTCTAAAACCCTCGGGATTTCCTGAGTGAGAAGAGTGTGTCTACGATGCTAATGAGGTTACTCCTGAGTGAGCCCCTTCAGGGTGGGGGCTGGTCCCCTGGAACAGGGGTTCCCGACCCCTGGGCCACAGACTGGTACAGGTCAGTGGACTATTAGGAACCTGGCCTCACAGCAGGTGAGGCAGCAGATCTTCATCTGTATTTACAGCTGCTGCCCATGGTTCGCATGACCACTTAAGCTCCGCCTCCTGTCAGATCAGCAGGGGCCTTAGATTCTCATAGAAGAGCGCCCCCTATGGTGACCTGCACATGTGCGTGATCTAGGTTGTGGCTCCTTATGAGCATCTAATGTTTGATGATCGGAGGTGGAGCTGAGGCAGCGATGTTAGCGCTGGGGAGCGGCTGCAAATACACATGCACATGAGCAGAGAGGTGTGACTGCACAGAGATCGTCACACAGCAATGGCTTGCAGACTCCTAGCAAACCCCATCCGTGAGTGACAACAGACAATGAAGCTGCATCTGGCGCTTGAATCATCCCGAAACCATCCACCCCAGCCCAGCCCAGCCCAGCCCAGTCTGTGGAAAAATTGTCTTCCATGAAACCAGTCCTTGGTGCCAAAAAGGTTAGAGACCTCTGCCCTGGAAGACTAACCCTGTGATTAAAGGGTTGGGACCTCCATGGAGAGGCAAGAAGTGGGTGGGGCTGGAGACCGAGTTCAAGTCCATGGCCAATGACTTCGTGAATCAGGTTCTGCAAGGAAGCCCCAGGAAAAACTCTGGCCCCTGAAACTCTGGCAACGCGGACGTGCCAGGCGGTGACACACTGATCCCACGAGGAGAGGACACGGGAGCCCTGAGGTTCTCCCAGAGTCCTCTGGGCTTTATAAGAACTGAAATGGTTTCAGTTGTGTGCTTTCCGGAACTCTGTGTCCTGTTCTGGCAAGTTCTCTAACCCGAGGGGGATCATGGGAACCTTCCCATGAATAGCCCCTTGGCCAAAAGCACAGTTGGCATCGGAGGTAAAGGAGATGTCGTTGGGGACCATGCCCTGTGACTTGTGGGGTCTGTGGGAATTCGGGGTGCTTAGTGAATGGAATTGCGGGGCACCCACTGAGGGCTGGTAAAGAATAGTTTGCTCGATTAACTTTTCAAAGGACAAAGGAGTACATGGCATCCTCTTCACTATCAAAGGGTTCGGTGGCCCAGGTCTGAGGCCCACCCGAGAGGGAGGACCACAGTGTGGCAGGGCTGAGGGCCAGCAAGGACGCACAGGGCAGCCTTGGGGACAGGACGGAGGTGGGGCCTGTTTCCACAGAGGACGCAAGAAGGGAGGCTTCTTGGGAATTTTCTATGAAGTGCCATCCAAAGGAAAGAAGGTTTTTGTCAGGGAAGGCCATCAGCTGGGGGAACCACTGAATTCCACATTCTTCAAATAAATTTAACAATAAAAAAATAAAAATAAAAATAAAAGAAACTCGTGATTTCCTATGGCTGGGCACCCCACCCCCCAAACACAGATTAGAACCTGGTCGCCAAGGCCTGGTTAAGCCCTCCCGGGACAGCCGTGACTCATGGGCCTTGGGAAGGTATGGCCTTACAGGGAAGCAAGCCATCACAGACACAGGTGGGAACGGAAGGCAGCTCTGCATTTTAAGAAGTCTTTAAGTCTTCAATTGTTGAGCTCAGTCACAGCAGTTTCTAGAAGGATCCACGCTCAGGCTTCCCAAAGGGCTGGGATATCTGGACCGAAATCAGAAAGGCCTCTAGAAGGCAACGTGATATTTGTTTATTTGTCAAAACCGCTGGAGAATACGCCTTCATTGGAAAAGCAATTTGAACTTCTCACCTCCCCACATCTCAACTGATATCTAACACCCACTTTCCTCGCAGAACAACAGCAGGTTGTGGGGACAGAGCCATTGATCCTGAGAAATGTGATAATGTCTCCGAAACCCGAGACCAAGTAAATATGGTGCTTATTGTCTGTGGACACTCGCGGTCTCTTCAACATCAAAGCCTGCTTGTATTTTTAAATACTGAAGTGGAAAGAGTGACTTGACGATGTTTGCTCCACCCAAGTTCATTGCTACAATACTTGAATCTTTGCCAAAGCGCTTGGCCCATGGCTAGGAAGTCCTACCACAGCCCTGTTTTGGAACGCTTTACCACTCCCTGAACCTGTCCACGTCTAAACTATTTTCTGATATCGTGTTTTCTTTCCTAGTTGAAACACTGTTGGTATGAAGGGAAGTCGTTTTCATTCAATCGAGCGATGGACAGTATGCTTGCCGCCTACGTGAGGTGATTTCATTGACGTTGAAAAGACTTGGAGTGTGGTGTAGCTCTTAGCAAGCCTGCTAACCCTAGTGACAAAAATGGGAGTGTCCATCCGTTTCTCGAAGCATTGAGATGCATATTGACTAGCATCAACCCTTGTTTCAATTGCTCTAAAGACAGGAGACTTATCATCTCCTCTCCTGGAAATAACACTATAAGCACAAGGGCTTCCAGACTTAGACATGGATCATCAATTCCGTGTAACAATGGCAACTGAAAGAGAACAAGAGACTCCCAAAGAGGGGATTAAAGGAGAGGCAGGGAAAATAGGGCACACATGGACGTGGTAGGAGAGACACGTGGGATCCAAGGGTGCCCTGTACCCTAGTTGGCACCTACAGCTCCAGGTGGCGCTACTATGCCATGGGTATGGGAGACAGGTTATGCCAGGGTGACCCTGAAGATATAGAGGGCCATAACGAGCAGTGAAGATGAATTCACATGTCGCCTCTTCAACATGCTTCCCTGCAATGGTGTCTGTCACTCATGAAACCTATGGGGATGCTATAAGCCAGCCTCAGCTGTCCCAGGGCTCCGGCTCAGGGTTGGCATACAGCATAACAGCGTCCATCACTTAATCCCCAAAGCTAGAAGCCCCAGGAGCGAAGGTGGCTCCTTGTTTCTATCCTGCCTGGCTCAAAGGCTGGGTGGGGCGCTGTCAAACCCATTAGAAGGTTCAGAGGAAGAGGCAAGGGCAGGAAGAGGCAGGTGGTGGCAGTGGGGTTCCATGTCATGATTAAAGCAAACCTTGTAATTATCTGTGTTCACTGTGCAGTCATGTGTTGACTCAACTGCGACGCAGGTACTGGGAACTTAAAATGCACTGGGTTGTATGATAGACACTACAGGGAAACAGGAAATTGGGGCCTGGTTAGGATTCTCAAGGAGTGACCAACCTAATGAGAAAGCAAAGCAAACAACGATTTCCTTGTGGACTCGCTATGCGTTTGAAGCATACAGAATTACATGAAAAAAACAACAAAAACCAAGACCCTACAGAGGGGTAGCAGATTCTGGGGGACGATGAAACTGTTTTGCATCTTGACTGTGGTGGTGGTTACATTCCTAGGTGTGCAGAATGGCACCCCACAAAGAACGAATTCTATTGCATATAAGTGAAACACTACATTTTAAAAGCAGCTGAGTAGCAGCCATTTAGTGTGGTTCAACCTAATAGATTGACGGGTCTTCGAAAGTACAAGAAGCAGAGATGAGCAGATATGAACAAGAGGGTAACTGACAGTCTTGTAAATGACAATCAGTTCATCAGAGCCTTGAAAACACAGATGCTTTCAACAAGGGGAAGAAGACAGTCTTGGTACAGAAACAGACGAGCCAGCAAAACGGTAGGCAAACTCAGTTTGTCAGGAGAATAACAACTGTAGCAGTAGAAAGTTCATGAAAGTAAGGAAGCCAACAAAAGGGGGTGGGGCGGGGGGAAGGCAGAATTAGATTATGGAGATCCTTTAAGACCATGAGACAGAGCCTAGAATTTATTCCACGGTCAAAGACAATGACGTTTTTAAGCAGGGGAGTGCTATCAAGTCTATTTTGGAAAGATGACTGGTAAAAATAGGGAGGACTGAGTTGTTGCAGGCGAGATTAGAGTCATTAGGGAAATGACTTTGATCTGAGGGTTTCTTAACCTGGGTCTGCAAAACCCTTGAGATGATTGCAAAATTGTGTGTGTCTGTGTGTTATGAGGGGGGTGTGCATATGTGAGTACATGCATTTTCTCAGGAAAAGGACCTAGGGTTTCATCAGGTACTCAAAGTTCGTGACCTCAAAAAGGTGAAGAACGATAGAATTCATGTTCAAGTGCACAGGATGGGGCAGGGGCAGCGAGGTACAGAGAGAAGACTAAAGTCATGAGACACTCTAAAGATTGCATTTCTGGACTTGCAATTCACTAGTGAGTGGGAGTGACTGAAGCAAGAATGTAGTGATAACAATGAAGATCCTTGCTCGGGGACTTGGGAAGTGTAGGGAGGAGGAAAAAGAGAGAGGAATAGAGGGGGGTATCTTCACACAGAACAACAACAAAAAGAGATTTCACTTCAAAGAATCCAGCACTTAACCTTTCCACTTGTGTTACTGTTTGTTGGAGATTCCCCCCTGATTTTTATGGGCCAAAGTATTTCTGGCTAAGGACAGATAAGATGAACTACAGAGAAACCTTCTTGCATAGAAAAATAAAAAGCAGATGAAAAAACAATCTTCAAAGCCCTTCTTAGCATTAGTTCTCGTTCCACAAAGGCCTGCTTTTCATATTTTTCACAGTATTAGGAGACATCAGGCTGATGGATGAACCTTGGTCGCATAAGGCAAGGAATTGAACATATATGAGGAACAGAAGCCAAAGAGAGCAATCCAGGTAGTGGTGATTTTTTTAAACATCCAAGGCATTCATATAACTTGAGGTTTTTGCAAACTAGGACTTTGAACCACCAGGGTGGCCTGCCTCTTGAACAGTTCTCATGTTTTTATATACATACCATATATTGTGGAACAAATCTTCGAGGGCTGTCTGAAAAGTATCCAGCTACCAACCGTTCTCATCCTATTGACAATGGTTGGATTTTTTCCGGGCAGCCCTCGTAGATTTCCTTAGTTAACGTTCATGAAGCAGAACATTAATACTCTTCTTGATTTGTCCCTTTCTGCCTTTCCAAACTGCCAAAGTCAAAACAGTGACTGACACCCAGAGGCTATTCAACATTGGGTCCAGAACAATGCACTTGCTCACATCTATTTCAATGTCTAAGTAAAACAAAAATGTCTGTGGATTTAAAAAGCAATTTAAAAAATATCTTCTTTTATTACAGAAGTAAAGCAGGCCAAAGCTCCGATTTAATAATAAGCCCAGTATTAAGTAGGTATTCCAGTACAGGGGTCAGCGAGGTGGTCCAGGGACCCTGGGACCAAAGTCCTGTGTGCCTGTCAACAATGTACATTCCTGTGTACACTTGGGCTTATCTGAGTCAGATCTCTGCCATGGGAAGGCATCACCCCATGGCTCTTGCTCCAAACAACGCCACTGATGTAAGAAATCGGTGGTAGGGACAGAAAGATAAGAATGAGGACTAGTCAGATTGGTCCATTTAGGAAAGAGCTAGAAAGACAACAGGTAAAAAAAAAAATCTGGTGAGATCAGAATACCACCAGCTTTTTTTTTTTAAAGATTTATTTTATTCCGCGTCCTTGTTACTGTGACCGATGAATGGGTGTAAAAAAGAACTGTGCAATGAATGCTTTGTAAGCCCTTGATGAAGGTACATTCGTAAAAAAAGAAAAGAAAGAAATGGCGTCAAGTTTGGTACAGGCGAGATTAACTGTAAAAGAGAGGAAGGGAAGTTATTCGAAGTTATGAAGACTTACACCCAGGCTATTTGGGTCTTTGCACTTTAAGGAAATGCGAAAAGATTGGTAAATAGTCTGCATTTGTATGTATTTAATCCATATAACAGTAAATGTTTAAGGGTTATATGCACCATTGTTTATAATTCTCTTCTTTTACTTTTTTTTTTAAACTTAGTGGTCAACTACCATAGTAATTAACCAAAAATCCAGTGATTCTCCAGGTGCTCTTCTGCGTGAATCTAACTGGTATAGGTATCATCAACCATTCACCTTCACCCACACCCCCCATGACTACTCTGCACCCCACTTTCAAATGGAAAAATCCTCGGCTTCCTTGGCCTGTTTCAAAGAGGATTTACAAACCTTACAATCGCATTTAAGTTTCCTTGATTTTTTTTTAAAAAGGGATTTTATCTCATTTAAATCTTAACCAAGGCCAAATCTTCCTTCAATTTGTCTAATAAGATTTCATATAACTTAGAAAAGAATTTATAGACTGACTAAATAGATAAAGTACTCTAATAATAGAGTGCCTGTTACTATTTGTTTTCTAGTTGCAGGGTTTTAAATATTGAAGTTATCTCAAAAACCATTTTTTAAATTAACTTTTGAATGCAAAATATGGGGTCGCTTACTTAGTTTTGACATATTTCAGTTTGCAATAACAGAGTAACAAAAAGTTCAACTGAAATTAAAGTTTATAAAAAGCCTGTCATTTTATTGAATAAATGCTTTGTGTTTTCTGGAAAATTTATTCAGTTGGAGAAGCTGTCTTCCTTTAAAAATCAACACTTTAAAATTCATGTTATAGACACATTATTAGTGCATACCAGCTATTCAGTAGGTCTTTGTTCATAATGTGTTAAAATAATAGTAATTTATTATTCAGTACACCTCTAGCAAATCTGTAAGATCTCAGGAGCACTGTGGAACATTCTGGACTGGCACTTGGCCTTTACACAGATGATTTAATGTTAGCAGAGCAACTTGAGAATAAAGAACTGGATTTCCTGAATGGGTAATAAGCTGTGTGAACATTGAACCCACTGGAGACCATCTAACTTCACCCTTAATTAAAAAAGAAAAACACGGTACTATGAAAATTATACTGGCTTCGTGGGAGAGGCAGTCAAAATAGATACAAGCTGAGCTCCGCGAATTCGAAACCCCACAGAAATGCCATAACACAGATTCATTGTCCTCGGATCCTCAAGGTCTTGTTCCACGTCCACTCCTACAGATCTGGGTGCTGCTTCCAGGAGGCTTGCTGTAAACCCAAGGATGGGGTTCTTGTGGGTCATATTTAGTAGGGCACATGCACCTAAATATGTGGCCAAAAGCCAGGTTGAAACCAACGTGCTCATTAATTAGTATGTCATTCTACAGTAGCAGTTAAGCACTTGGGATAAACCACTTCGAAAGTATCAACAAAACAGTGACTTGTGACTTGGTGCAGACATGACCTTTCAAGCCCACCCCTTCATCCATCTTTCCAACTGCCACTCCACACACACAGGCACACACATGCATGTACACATGCACACACAGACGTGCACGCAGACACAGACACTAATCTTTCAAGGGGTCTACCAGGGCTGTATCCAGCCACGTAATCATTCTCGTTATAGTGACAATGGATTAGTTTCTGGACAGCCCTCGTATCTACAGTTTAAATGTAGCCGAATTAATATTAACTTGATAACTTGGGAAGTATTTTTCAACCCTCCTTGGATTACTTGACACTCAGGAACTGGGTTCATAGTTTTCATTACTGTTGTGCTTTTCTGTTTCCTTTAAGAAACACCTTGTCCTGCCACGACATGTCCCCTCAGCTGTCCATGGAAGGCCATTACCTTGAAGGGGCCCCTGGCTGATGTGGGTTAGGAGAAGCCCCCACGTTTTGATCTCGGCTCCCAAGTGATGGCTGTATAGATATGGACAATCAGATCAACCGACTAGAGGACAGAAGTAAGCACTTGGACTTTTCATTTGTAGGGAAATGGATTAAAAAGATGAGAGGCAAATCTGTCATGATTGGGTTACAGCTATTAAGAAAAAAACCTGGCGAAGCCAGGATGGCTCAGCAGGTTGAGCGCTTGCCTGGCAGCCACGGGGTCTAGGGATCAAATCCCAGCCCCGGCCTGTGCAACCCCATAGGCTGAACTGCAGTTCAATGGGTAACCGCCAGGATGGCTTGGCAGTGAAGGTTCTCGCCTCCCGTGTGGGAGGTCCCTGGTTCAGTTCCTGCCCCATCTGACCCCACACCCACCTGTGTGGAATGAAACCATGTTACAACTAATGACGTGCAACTATGAACATGGCTCTGGGCCCTCCCCCTCCTCACTCTCTCTCTCAACTTCCCCCCACCCCCCCAAAAAAATAACTTTCCCTTAAATGTGTTACAGTTGTTGTTTACCTGTATTCTCGATGAAACACAAAAGGCAGGGTATGTACATAATTACTTTCTTTCAATTGTTAATTTTCAGAATAAGACTAGCACCTTAATTCCATATTCATCCACTGGGTCCCGTGAATTGTTTGATTTTCTCTTCAAGTATTCTTATACACTCACAGTTTTTCATATTCTTTGTGTTTCCATTATTTGCATTTTTCTGTATGTGTGACTCCCAGATTGTCCCCAACAGCCTCTTCATGTTGGCTCCTGTGTCTCTTGACCTGACCTTTAGTAATGTCTTCGATTTCTAGAACACACACACACACACACACACACACACACACACACACATCTTCCAGGCTCACATTTAGTATTTCCAGCCCAAACCTGGAACAGGTCATTGCCCCAAGAAGCCCTATGTAGACATGACAGTGGGACTGTAGATCCGTTCACCGCTACACTTATCTTTCCTCTATGACTCTTCTGTGAATAGAGCCAGGAAACACGTTTTTCTTTCTTAATTAAAAAAAATCAGTCCATACCGCTATTTCTAATTAAAATTTAACATCAGAGGGTTTTTTTTTGGTTGTTTTTTTTTAATATTATTATATTTTATTGTTAAATTTAATGGGGTGACATTGGTTGGTAACAATCAGACAGTTTCCCAATGGACAACTCCACATCACATCACCCACGCATCGCATTATGTGCCCAGCTCCCAGAATCAGGTCCCCCTCCAACCCGATATATCTGGTGCCCACTCCCCCCTCCCCACACAATGCTCCCTCCCC
>PVKE010016790.1:0-31556 GCA_004027555.1 Craseonycteris thonglongyai | reverse complement strand
CTCTGTATCTCTCTCTCTCTCTCTCTCTCTCTCTCTCTCTCTCTCTCTCTCTCTGTCAAAAACAATAAAAATAAATCTTAAAAAAAAAAAAAAAATTTGATCCAGCCATCCCTCTACTGGGCATCTACCCAAAAAACATGAAAACCTTAATCTTTAAAGATGTTTGTACCCACATGTTCATCGCAGCACTGTTCATAGTGGCCAGAACATGGAAACAACTGAAATGCCCTTCGATAGATGACTGGATAAAGAAGTTGTGGTACATTTACACAATGGAATACTACTCAGAGATAAGAAATGATGAGATACAGTCATTTGTGACAACATGGATGGACCTAGAGACCCTCTTATTAAGCAGAATAAGTCAGACTGAAAGAATCAGGAAGCAACATATGACCTCACTTATAGGTGGAATATAAAACTGAAAGTAACAAAGACACGGAGACCTATGGACACACTCAATAACTTGGTGATTGCCTGAAAGAAGGGGAAGAGCGGGGGAAGGAGAGTGGGAGGGGAGGTAGGAGTGGGCACCAACCAGCATTATGGACATACTCAATAGTTTGGTGGTTACCTGAGAGGGGGGAGGAGGGGGGAGGGAGAGTTGTGGGGGTAGTAGGAATGGGAACTGGATATATGGTGGTGTGGGGGGGAGCTGATTCTGGGTGGTAGGCACTTAGTGCGATGCATGGGTGATGCTATGTGGAATTGTGCATCTGGAAACTATCTAATTGTTACCAACCAATGTCACCCCATTAAATTTAACAATAAAAAAAAAATTTGAACACTCAATTTGTATCATTCAATTTTCTTAAATTCTTCTGTTATTTATACTGGATTGTGGTGATGTTTTAAAATCTCTCTTTTGATTATCATAACTCACAGGTTTGGTAGTTTAAATATTAAATTAAAATGTTTCTCACCTCAGATAGATTATAAATCTTATTTCAAAAATAAAACAAAGGAAGAGTGCAAAGAGTTGGGTGGAGAAGATGACTAATGACAACAGAAGCAGTTATTGGAGGTGAGCTTATAAAATCTCAGTGAGAGCAGAGGGAGAGATAAAATGATTAGAGAAAGAATTTCAAGAACTGTAAGTTAAAATGTGATAACATTTTTATCTAGGAGCTACCTTTTTATGTACATGTGAATTAATTTTTAATTAAAAAAGTAAAACAAGCAGTAAAAACCTCCAAACTATTTCTATGCTATTCAGAGTGACTTGCACAGTAAAAAGCTTTTCATAATAATGACTAAAAAATGACATAAGTTGAAGAACATTAATTGAACTGTGAAACATTGTAATACATTCAGTTTTTAAAAATAACCCAGTGTTGCCACTCTATATAAATACTACACCACCCTGGACTTTGAACCTGGGAAAATGGTTACAGTTTAGGGGGAGAATGACCAGTAAAAGGCACTCTAAGAAATGGCAATGGGTGTTGTCATAGAGATGGGGATAGGTATTCTAGGAGCACAGAATGGAAGCCAACTTCTGGCACTGCAGTCACAGAAGTTCCTCTAGTTTAGAAATTGTGTCTGGTACTACTTAGAGTTTGGAACCTTCACAGTATACATGCACAGCTCCCCCTGCATCAACTGCCGGATCACAAATGAGCTCAAGAAGGATTGACACCAAGTGTTAACTCAGTCTGGCTGAAAAGCAGACTTTCATCAGATGTTTTCTGAATAAAAATATGAAATGAATGACACATCGATAGGATTTAGTTGAAAAACTTTTAGAACCCTGGTGCCATTGACCTGAAGTTGAAAACTGACAGATTTACAACAATGAATTTGAACTCCTTTTAGCACTTGCTATGATTTACCACAGTCCTTAAGCTTCCTGTTGTCTCATACCTGACCAGCATTACTCATTTCCTCCTATATTCAGGTGGAAGCAGTCTGTATTAATTTGAGATAATGACTAAACATGCAAAAATGATAGATATAAATGTGCTTTTGCTAATTCTATGTTAGAACCACATTTTTATTTTTCCAGACTTATTTCAAAATACTTGTTTCTGTTATATCTAGAAAAGTTTGCAAATGAAGTTCCTGATTTATCTGCAAATTACTTGTTATATGCCCTCCCATGTATGTTCTATACATAATAGACATTTTATGTATATATGCATGAGTGTGATCTATTTATCTATCTATCCATCCATCTATCTGTCATGTACCTTATCATATATCTTCCTAGATATAGAGTTACTAAATCCCAAATTTGAATCAGAATACACATAACAAATGTTACTTGAAGGTTATAACAAAGATTATATTTTGTATATGGTGGAGTGAGCTATTGGCTATGTTCCGTTTCCACTCCTAGCCTCCTTTTTACCATTTACTTATGTTTTGTACACTATAATAATTGAGGTGCAGGTATTGTAGTAGTTCTTAGTTGTAATAAAATTCAAGCCTGAAAGGTTTATATAGCCTCTGGAATTCAAAATCTTTCTTTTGTCAATAAGGAGAATAAAAGTTAAATTCCCAGCTACATTGTGGTAGCTGGTGACCAACTGACACTCAGAACAATATTCTCTGTATTTCTCTGTCCAACCACTTACTTTCTACTGTACTTACCATCAGAGGTAAAAGAAAATGAGTTTTAAACAGTTCTTGTGATTGTGTTTATATGAGTATTCACGAAGATATTATTACAGTGGTTCTCTACCCACAGGTTAGAATTAGAACTGAAAACTAAACAACCAATGAAATCTCTGAAGATGGTTTCTACTGCCACTCTAATAATAGTTTGCTTTACCAGAACAGTCAAATTATATGGGTTATATTTACAAGTGTCAGATACATGTTTACCCCTATAATTTAGGCCAAAATGAGTAAAGGAATATAAACCCCAAAAGTGGAAATAAATAAAAGTTAATAACACACTTCAAAGAAAGTGTAATTTGCATGTGCATTCCCAATTGCAGCCCTCAGTAATGGATTAATGCTTATATTTAGTTTCAAATATAATTCTCTACCATGGGAAACAGCCTTAGAGTAAAGGAAAATGACCCACGGTGATAATAAAAGCAGAGAACAGCTGTTTGTCTAGACATGTGCTAGAGAAAACCATGTTTTACTAAATCTTATTATGGCCTAAGTCCTTATCCCAAACTTATATTTCTGTTTTAAGTATTAGAACACCATCATGTTGTTGTAGTTGTTATTGTTGTTGTTAATGATTCTCTAATAATTCTCTTTTTATTTAGGAAAGGATTACTTTTAAAGAAAATCCAAACAACATAAAAGGAATAACATGAACAGAAAAAGCTAATGTTTCAAGTAGATGGGATACAAAGTATTGCTTCATTTTATAGGAAAATATCACTGAAACATTATTCGTACTGAATGAAGACATGTTTTATTTCCAAGACAGTGGAAAGTACCAGCAGTTCCAAGACTCATCAACTATTGTAACTTATCTAAAACTGACTGACAACCATATCTAACTACAAATTGGGGTACCTGGTATGATTGGAAGGCAAACCATAAAGGAAAAGGCTTCTAAAGAAAATAGTCATTAAAAATAAAAGGATCTTATTAATTGAACAAGACTAACCATTATTTAGTTTTTCCTGTGCTTGCCTTTGATGGAGGTCTTTGCATACTGTATGTGATTCTTATAGATTACTATATACTCTACATAACATGGTATTTTGTTAGAAAGAGGAAGGAGAAATACATCTATAATCATATAGTGCAGATATCCTTTTGTTATTGAAAATAAATAGATAATTGGAAGATGGACATGTATAAAGTTAGTAAAATCCAACTACACAAAGGATAAAAATAAAAAGTACAAGAGCTCATCTCAACATCCCTCATCCATTTTCTTATAATCCCTTCCAGGAAAATGCATACATATATGCATCTACTAATTCGTCTATCGGTTCTTCTTTCTTCTTCTTCTTCTTCTTCTTCTTCTTCTTCTTCTTCTTCTTCTTCTTCTTCTTCTTCTTCTTCTTCTTCTTCTTCTTCTTCTTCTTCTTCCTCCTCCTCTTCCTCTTCTTCTTCTTCCTTCTCCTTCTCCTCCCCTCCCCCTCCTCCATTTCCTCCTCATCTTCATTTTTTCTTCGTTTTTCTTAATTTTACATGATGAGCTTTCCATATTACAATATAACACCCTTTTGAAATGCTGCTCAGTATTGTAGCATAATTATAATGCACCATAATTTATAAATGTCCATCAATAGGGGACAAGCTAAATCTTATTAAATTTCTATAATGCATTTTCATGTTCTCTGCTATTATGAGAATTTGATTTAATTGAAATCAGGAGCTGTATCCCATTCACCTTCATCTAGCGTCTGCCCCGGTGGCCTCCCAAAGTGGCTGAGGGTTAATGCACATTTCATTATCTGTTGATCAAATTGCTAAATAAATGCAGGCAGGTAGACAAAATAGCTTAAGATTCCTTATTTTAATTAAACTTCAAACAATTGAAGAATCCGGGCACATTCTTTTCCTCTTTTAAAAGAGCACAGAGTCTCATAGTTTTCTTATTTAAATATAACTAGCCAGCATACTTGAAAGAAAAGAAAAAAAATTTCCAAGTCCACATTCTAGGTACATCTGTTGCCCTAGGTAAAAATAAATGAAGAGGAAAAGGTAGACAAATATTCTAATAAAAATCATCAGGATGCTTCCCAGTATCTACTTATTGTCCTTTACCAAAGAAGAAATACACATGCACCCGCAAACTGAACTAAAAGTCAGGTTAAGAAAACATATCAATTTCCCACATACTGTTCCTAAGCATATATTTCCTGTGCTATAGAGGCTGAAAGAATTCCCATAATGTAGTGAACTGAGTTAGTAGAAATAAATATAATTCCAGTTTCAATTGAAAGCTGTGTGTTACACTGTAGGTATCAGTTAACAAAGCTAGATGCATCAGGAGAGATGAGAGTCTCACCTTCAGTGGGTAAAGAATTTATAGGGACAATGGCTTAGGAGTGTGTTTTCTAATTCAAGAGCCAAGGTACTGAAATGTGACAATTTGAAGAGTGCTTCTTCATGTAGCTTGAATCACTTACTCACCAATAATAAATAAATGTAACCCAGATACTAGACACTGAGTTTTTCAAAGAGATGTTAAAGACCATATGTGCTGTAAACATCTATGAATAAATTAATCTGAACTATAAAAATCAATAGCTTTGTAGTTCCACCTATAGATGAGTTTAATGTAAACCAATACATATAATTATCTCTAAAATAAAATATCCATTTATTCTTGTTATAGAAACAAAGAGATAAAACAGCTTAGGAGTAGATTATCTCAAGGGAAGGTTTAAGTAACTGTCCTAATTTCATTTTTATTTTTTGGTATCTATTCTTCCACTGGGATTGAATATTAAAGATATTTTTTAATGATTCTAATTGCCTATAGATCTTCCTAAAATCAAACTTTATCATGCTAATCCCTGCATGTTCACCTACAAGATAAAACCCAAGCTCCTTAGCACAAGACACCATCCAATATCAACCTAAATATACATATCTCCATTTACACTTATAAGACTACTCAAAATGGGTAGAGACCTTTTACATCTTCTAATCTGCTTGTACTGCTCTTTCTGTCTGGACTGGCTTCTCTCTTTCCCCAGTTAATCGCTTTCATTGAATCTTGTCTGATTCTTTTGCCACCCTCCAAGTTCTGATTGAGAGGACGTAGCATTAATTGCTTTTTAAAAAATAAATTCATTTAAAAGTATTTATTCACATTTTATTGAAATTCATTCAAAATTAATTTGAAACATAGTGCTATATACCAAGTATTGTGTTGTTCAAGAAAGCTTTAACCGGTGATTTAAAATGGATACAGGTCTAGTCCTTGAAGAATTTTCTTTCTGACAGAAAGCAGAAATTAAATAACTAATAAAATAAATCACAATTTATTTCCAATCTCTTTACTTATATACCTACCATATAGACTTCTAGCTTGGCATATATAAAACACCTCAGCTCACTTATGTTTATAGGACTTTCTCTACAAATTCAAAACCTCTTAAAGATAGGATCTCTGCATTATTCATCTTTGTATCCCCAAAGCATAATGTAGTTCCTGAAACCTAGTAGATTACACACACATACATATAAACAATTTTAGTAAACTATCCTTTTTTTTTCCCAGAATAGAAGACTTTGAAAACCACTCAATGGTTTGACGATAGCAGAGAACCCTGAGAATGCTTTTTCTGCCTCCTCTTAGTTGAATAAGCCAAGATTGTACTCTGATCCAGTTGTGCAGTGCACATATCTGTCAAGTTTTTAAAATATGTATGCACAAACAGAATCTTTAAATGTCTTGATAATTTATGTAATAGTTAATAAGTCTGTAAAGGCTTTCTTCTTTAAAGTAGGTACTGGGAACTTTCCCCTCTCTCCTAAGGACCATTGCAAATTTGGCTAGTCACATCTTGGACTTACTCTAAGTGATGGCAGTTTGGCAATATGTTCATTTTTACTTAAAAATAAACATAATCAGAAAGTAAGTATTTTACTGAATACAGCACGCATTTCCTGGGCATGTTGATTAGATCTAAAACACGTAGAAGCAGTCACCAACCAGAAATTTATAAAAGCTTTCCCAAAAGGAGTAAGTCATATTTGACATAGTACTCAAAAAAGGGAATTTAGTAAAAGCTATGGTTATAGGATTGTTTGCTAATGATAGATTTTATTTTCATACCTCAAATTTACCATTTATTTATTAATTTGCAAAACCTTGGACCAGCCACTTAAAATATTTAGAACTTACACATAAATTGTGATCGCCCCCTAACTCACAAGACCATATGACTTTCCATTGAGCTCTAAACCCAAACCTTGTGTATAGTAACATATGGTAAATGTCTATTGAATGAATGATTGGAAGTAATTCTGTGACCATTATGTAATATAGGCTAGAGAATAGCTTTTATGAGCCATGAAGCACACAAACCAATGTTAGATATTATTAATATTGTTGGAGAACAAATAAACAATATTACTTTTAGAGTCATTTTTCCAGAGCAGTACCTCTTTTATTCCCACAATAGGAATTGTTCAGTCAACTACAAATAGACCTAAATTTCTACAATCATAACAGTGATGAATTTTAGAAGTGATGAGAGTTCAAAGGCTCAATTTTAAACTGTGAAATTTGGGAAGCCGGGATGGCTCAGTGGGTTAAGTGCTTACTTTGCAGCCCCAGGGACCGAGGATCAAATCCTGGCACTGGCCCATGTGGACCCATATGCTGAAGTGGGGTGTGCTCCCCACACAGGAGGACCCCATTTCAATTCATGCCCCCAGTTCAGCCTCTGGCTTGAGGGGCCATGCCTCCCATGAGGGAGACACCCAGCCCAGCTCCCACCCTGCATGGCCCCCCACCCACCTGCATGGAACAAAACCATGTCAAAAACTGATGATGTACAACTATGGAGACTGCTCTGAGCCCTCCCCCCTTCTCTCTGTCTTTGTCTGTCTTTGTCTGCCTTTGTCTGTCTCTGTCTCTTTCTCTCTGTCTCTGTTTCTCTGTGTCAAAAACAATAAAAATAAAATCTTTAAACTGTAAAACTTAAAGTGGTAAGAGGAGAATGTCCTTTTTACATGGATTATGATCTGTTTTACCAGGACCAAATTTGTAAAATGACCAAATTATGCTATATCACTATAAAACACTGGTTTGTTTCACTCTTGTAGCAATAGGATATGGCAGACCCTGTCAGATCTACCAGATAATATAAAGGACAAAGTAGTATTATTCTCAACTTTTTTTCATTTTGGAGGCTCTTAAGGGAAGTTATCTAACCTTAAAGCAACATCTGTCTTCTTCTCTCTATGACAATGAAGTGAAACAACCCTCCTACTAGATTTGGTGAACTGTTCCTGCCTGGGTACCGGACACGTCACATTGTAAATTTTGGCTAAATCTGAGGACTTCATGGGAAGAGAGAGGAGGTCTTTTGAAGGGGGATTATATCTAGAATCAACCATGTGGTTGTTCACATGGAAGCTGGTTGTTAGCAGAATGTCCATATCTGAGATCAACCACTTGGTTTCTCTACAGAAAGTTGATTATGAGAAGAGTGGTTTTAAATGACCAGGAGAAAGAATCCTCTGCCTTTTTGTAAAAATGTAATAAGAACAAATATGTCAGAATATTCTCCGGGTTGGCAAATACAAAAATGGAAAGAAAGCAAACTGAAATTTAAGATTTGATATAAATTTAAGTTCTAAAGAATAGATGAACTTTTTTAAAGGTGAATTATATAGTTACTTTTTTTTTAATTTAAGATTTATTTTATTGTTTTGGATAGAGAGAAACAGAGAAAAGGGAGAGGGCCCAGAGCATTCTCCAAAGTAGTACATTATTAGTTTTTTTACATAGTTTCATTCTACACAAGTGGGCATGGAGCCACGCAGGGCGGGGACCCAGTCAGGGGCCTCCCACATGGGAGACATGTCCCTGCGAGTCTGGGACTGAACCAAGGGCTCCTACATGGAAGTTTGCCCCGGCAGGAATGGAAGTGGGGGACCCTAACATGGGAAGTACACCACAGTTCAGCAAATGGGTCTGCATGGTCCAGGGTCAGGGAACTCAATCTTCAGACCTTGGGGATGCAAAGTGAGCATTCATCCTGCTGAGCCATCCCGGCATCCCTGTAGTTGCTAATTTTAAAATGAAGTTGTGCTCCATCAATGCTTTAGTGCACTGTCACATTTATCCCTCAAAACAATCTGTTTTTTAGTAAAACTCACTTTGAGATGAAAAAACTAAAGATCAGAGAGTTTATGTGAGTTAAGCGAGTCGACACAGATAATAAATGTCAGAACCAGGATTCAATCCCAGATCTCTGATATTCTACAGTTCATTCCATGTTACTTCATTTATCAATTGTCTCCATTGTTCCCTTCTTCTTCTTATCATGGTTATCACAATCTTAAATGATTATAGTCTTTTCTCAACACTAGGAGAATAACATTAAGATTATTCCTTCAACAATTACTTACCGAACACTTACTATGTTCCAGGTGTTATTCTAGATCCTGCAGAACTAGACTAGTGAAGAAAATGAAGTCCCTGCTGTCTCAGACATTATTTTGTAGTAAAGAGAGACAGGCAGCAAACATGCAAATACATAAATATGAATTCATTTGTAATAAGTGCTGCGAAAAACCATCAAAGCAATATAAGGTACAGAGAGTGACAGGAGAGACAGTGGTATTCTAGATACATAAACCGGGAAAGATCTAGGCAAAGATCTAAATAAAAGGAAGGAAAGGGTTTTGGAGCTATATGGAAGGAAAATATTCCAGGAAAAGAGACAGAAGTGTGGATGCCTGAGGTTAGTGTGTGCTTAGCTTTTTAAAGAATGGCAATGCATTTGGGGACTTGAGCTGAGGATGGAGGAGGGTGTGGGAAAGAACCCGAGAGACCCTAGGGTTCCAATACTGACACGTTTTGTGCCAGATTGCAAGGGGATTTCATGTCCTGAGTGGTTACCAGGGAGATAGCAAGTATCCTCAGGGAGAAGATGCATCTCACTAGATGACAAGCAAACTTCAAGGTCTAGCTGTCCCTCATTATGTGGACACACTTACATTGACAAACCTAAAGGTTTGTATTTTCTTTCTTTGTAAAGATAGCAAATCCCATTATGGAATAAGTGCTTTCATATTTAAATGCAAGTGTTGGAGCAGAGCTTATTGAAGATCATCCATTCTAAGAATACTCATATATGAATCATTTTATTCCTTCTGGCTCCCAATTACCTAGTGACAGTGGGAGCAAGATATAAATTTCCTTCAGTTGGCTCAAAGAAGTTGAGAAAAGTAGAGTAATGTAATACAAAGGAACAGCATTTCAGTGGAAGAGAAGACAGAAGTGGAAACAAGTGGACAGCTTCCTTTGTGGCTTTCCCTCATGTACCGTCAGTGAACATTAACCAAGAAAGTAGATCAAATGTTTGTAAATGATTGTTACTCTGACAAAGCTGACTTACTTCACAGTCCAGTGTAAGCATAGAAACAAGTGCAAAGAATAACTATAAGAAACTTAAAAAAGCAATTAAAATCTACCCTACCATCTTAAAAGTAATAGCAAAAAGATTTTATTAATAAGTTCCTCTCTCTGTCTCTTTTCACTTTCTCTAATATCTCATCTTCTCCAGGACATTCTCAGATAGACTTCTGTCTTTTTTCCCCCAACTCGTAATACAGATATGAGTCAAATCATATTTTTGCCGGTCTGTCCCACCTCCTTCCAAATTGCAGCTCTCCCACCCATTATCTTTATCAGGAAAAAAAGAAAATACATGTACAATATATTCTTTGAGGAGGAATAAAGGCTGTAAACACTGAGACCCTCATATATGCTTTCCCTAATAAAACCTGCATGCTTACTGACTATCCCTCTAGTGCATAAGCTGCTACTTCTAAATCCTTAAATTAAATGGAGTCAAGGGCTTTTCTATTAAATAGGTGAAATTCACTCTAACTCAGCATCACTATTACAATGATCATCAAGATACAAATAAATTATAAATTGCTTCCTGTTTTAAAATTTTTTATGTAAATGCAGATTCTATGTTGGTGTTTGCTGTTTCTGTTCTCTTAATACTACAGGAACTCCCTGATTTTTTTTTATTATTATTAATGGAGCAGTTACATATAAATATCTGAATCTGAAAAAAAAAATTTCAGCATCACTTGATTAACTCAAATGCTATGAAAAAATAATTGTTTAATTTGCCTGCTTTTAAATGTGAACTACTGGGAAGGCCGGGATGGCTCGATGGGTTAAGTGCTTGCTTTGCAGCCCTGGAGTCCAAGGATCAAATCCTGGCACTGACTAGTGTAGACCCATATGCTGAACTGTGGTATGGCCTCCAGTTTGGTTCTTGCTAGGGTGAGCTTCCCATGTGGGAGGTCCTCGGTTCTGCTCTCAGTGAGTGGGGGCATGCCTCCCATGCAGGAGGTCCCCAGCCCAGTTCCTGTCCTGCGCGGCCCCCCACCCACCTCTATGGAACAAAATCATGTCAAGAACTTATGATGTACAACTATGGAGACTGCTCTGGGCCCTCCCTCTTCTCTTTGTCTCTCTCTGCCTCTCTCTTTCTCTGTCAAAATCAACAAAATAAATCTTTTTTAAAAATGTGAACTACACACAGAGACACATACACATTCCTTTAGTGGTAAGTGTGGAAGAAATTCTAGGGTGTGTGTGTCTATAGGCATAGGTGTGAAAGAGAATACTGTATTAAAATAAGAGTACATTGAAGTTATTTCTCATCTATTTAGATCTGCATTGTTAGAGAAAAAAATATATCACATAGTCTTTAAGGGACTGCAAATATATTAATAAAAAGCAAGATATCTTTTGTGATTTTCTGATCAAATAAAAATGATTTAAATTACATTTTAAGTAGTAAATTTCACCACTCACAATATGTGACTCAACAATGTCCTAGAATTGTAACAATTTATTCCCTTGTTCCTGCTTGGGTTTTAGATTATCACCATATATATTTGAGCCTGACTTACCAATGACATAAAACCTCTCAACAATTTATTTAAGAAAATATACCCAAACTGCTGAGTCATCCCTAGATGTCTACTTTTTTTTTTAAGATTTTATTGATTTTTGACAGAGACAGAGAGAGACAGAGAGAAGGGGGAGGGCCCAGAGCAGTCTCCATCGTTGACATTAGTTTTCCATATAGTTTCACTCCACAGGTGGGCACGGGGCTGCGCAGGGCAGGAACGGGGCAGGGAGCCTCCCGCATAGGCCCTGGCAAGCACTGAACTGGGGGCACACCCCAGTTTAGCATGTGGGTCTGCTGGGCCGGAGCCAAGATTCGATCCTCGGTCCCTGGGGCTTCAAAGCAAGTGCTTAACCCACTGAGCCATCCCAGCATCCCCTAGATGTCTACTTTCATTTAGTTATTAAAAAAAGAAAAAAGAAAATTTTCTTTAAGGAAATTTACAAACACACAGAAGAAGAATTCTCATGTTCTTTTCACCCAGTTTCAACAGTTATTCATAGTATCCCACTATGGTTTTATCAGACATTCCTGCACTTTCTTTGGCTGAAGTATTTTTAGGCAAAACATAGACTATAACAAGGTTTTTACATAAAAGCCCTAGATTATTTTTTAGGTCCCTTGACTTCCTTACTGGACTTTCCATAGTTATCCCTGAACAAGAGCTAAAGCATATTATATCAAAGGCATAAGCTTCAAGTGAAAGAAAATACAAAATAGAGACGTTTGATTTGTTATTTGTTATGGCTCATACCAGAGGAGGACTTCAGAGGAACAATGAATGGCATAATTGATCAAATATAGGCATATGAGGAAAAGTGACACTGGCGTATTGGAAAAAGATTCCACAAATGCCTTCCTGACAGTCCGCCCCTGTGCTCTGGCTGTCTGCTGTCTAAGACCCCCCGTAATGCTGATGAGCTGTCCTTCTTTCCCTCCTTAAATGGTCAACAGCAGTTGAGAAACAATACATATAGCTCCTTCATTCACAGATGTAGGGAGACATCTAGAAAAAAAATAAACCAAGAGTTCGTACTGAGAACAGGTATCCTGAATATAAAGTATGAGTGGGAAAGCCACATCCCACTATGCAGATTCACAGTGTTTTATTTAAAGCATAAAGCTAGCGTGGTGCAGATTTATCTCCTTTACTGGACTTAAAATTACTAGTCTGATTATTTCTTGAGTAAAAGAAATTTAAATGAGTCATTGATACCTCACTTTACTAGCATTATGGCACCAGTCCAAGGCTTAATATAGAAAATTATAGAGCTTGGCCCAGAGTAATTTTAATCTCTGCCTATAATAACAGGCTTTCAGCTGCCAAGGGCAAGGACTTTGTGTGCTGAAATTGGAACTCTGACCCTGAGATACAAAGTCATAACTAGTAAGCACAAAGAATGATTCCAGAACTTGCAGAAGTTACATATAAACAAACATGAATCAGATTATTTATCCACACAATGTGTACCTTGTACAACATCATATTTTAGATTAGTAAAGGTAGGACCTTTTGCTCAATATAAACTGTTTAATTGGACACTACTTAAAAGATAAAAGGTAGGTTTATTTCATAATTCTAAACGAATTCATCCATTTATCTCTCAAAAACAGGCTTTCCAAGATTGTGTCAGGTAAGAACATCCTTGAAATGACAAATGCATTTACCCCATGCTACTTATTATCCTGTATGGCATACAGTATGGTCTCTTGCATTTTTCACTTCTTCCTGGGTACTACATCAGTGGGCATGGAGCTAGTAGACTCCAGCAAACTAATTAATTGACTCAAAATTCTAGTCTAATATTTTATTTCATTAGAAACATAACAGTTTTTTTAAATAAGGAAGCTATACAAGCCTATTATGAGTAAGTGACTTTTTTTTTTTTCTTGTCTAATCAATTCCTTTGGGATTTGTATGAGTCCTTAATTTAAACTAAATTTTCTACTTTTGACCTTCAAGTAAAATGTATTTGCTTGGACTGATAAGACTACCTTTGTAAATTCTATCAGTTGTTTCCTGAAAGGGCATTTATGAACTTGTAAATTAAGTCCCAAACTTTCTTGCAACATAGCACAGAAAATGAAAGATACTGATTCATCCCATGACTGAATTGGATTCATAACAGTTATCCAAAAATAGGTACAAAGCCTAAACTAACACTATTATATTATTGGAAAAGTCCAAAGATTTGCATATGAATAGTAGTAGTCAGTTAGATATCTAAGTGGCAACTCAAACATTACAGGTGCAAAGCATAACTCTTAGTATCCCATAAGCTATACATTCTTCCCCCCTCCCCCGTCTTCTTCATTTCAGTGCCACCCACTAAACTGCTCAAGTCTTTTTTTTAAGATTTATTTTATTGTTTTTTTGACAGAGACAGAGAAAGACAAAAAGAAGTGGGCAGGCCCAGAGCAGTCTCCTTAGTTGTACATCATCAGTTTTCAACATGGTTTATTTCCACAGGTGGGCAGGGCTTTGCAGGGCAGAAACTAGGCTGGGGGTCTCCCTCATGGGTGGCACAACCCCTCGAGCCAGGGGTCAAACTAGGGGGCGAGAATCAAACTGGGGGCCTCCCGTATAGAAAACACACCCCAGTTCAGCATATGGGTCCGCACAACCAGGGGCTGGGATTCGATTCTCGGTCTCTGGGGCTGCAAAGTGAGTGCTTAACTCACTGAAACATCCCAGCTTCCCATAAAGTCTTAAATCTAAGAGGTGTCCTTCCTTTACTTCTGCATCCTTTCCTATCTTTTGACTCTACTTACAAAACATCCCAAATCTTTCCATTTTTACCTCTCTTTTACCCCATCTAATTTGTTTATAAGTATCACAATCTCTTTCTGGGGTTCTACGATACTCTCTATAATTGGTTTTCCATGACTAGTCAGTGATCTTTCAAAAGAAACAATCAGGTTATGTACCTCTCCTGCTTGAATACCTCCAAAAGTTTCTATTCCAACATAGAAAAAAAAGTATGAAATTGTTTTAATACACAAAGGCCCATACTTACCTCTATTGCCTAATTTCTAAGCACTCTGCCTACTGCTCACTCTACTCTAAATGCATTTAAAGAAACAGCATAGCTCTTGCTTAGGGACTTTTGCACTTGGAACACTGTCAGGAATAATCTTCTTCCAAATAATTTTGTGTCACTCAAATCTCAGCTGAAATGTTGCTTCTTCAGAGAGACCATTCCTGACCATACAAAATGAAATATTCACTGGGATGCTGGGATAGCTCTGTGGTTGCATACTTGCTTTGCAATTGCAAGGCCTGGGGTTCAATTCCTAACCATGGCTTGGGTAAACCCGTATGCTGAACTGGAGGACAACTAGTAACTGCTGAGATGGCAGCAAAGGTTGTCTCAACCGGGAGCATCTTGGTTCCATTCCCACCCTGCGTGGCCCCACATCCGCCTGTGTGGAATGAAACCATGTCACAGCTAATGATGTACAACTACAGAGACTGTTCTGGGCCCTCCCCACTTCTTTCTCTCAACTTATCTCAAACAATAAAATAAATCTTTTTTTTTTAAATAAAATATTCACTAGACAGTCTTTATTGAATACTTTCATTTTAGTATATTTATTGGAATTATCACAATCTAAAATTACATAGTTCACTTAATATTGGATTGTCTATCATTACCTTCCCTGTTCATTGCCCCAGTATCCAAATTTTGTGAATGTAAAGACCTTATTTATTGCTTATGCCCAGCCTCTAGAATACAGTAGGCTCTTAATAAATACATGTTGAATGAAAGATTAATAATTATATATATATATATATGACACAAATAGAAAAATCAATATTTTATTAGTTTATATGAGCTAAAATGAATCAGGAAATATTAATAACATTAGAGGCATTTAATTGGTTTTAATTGATAAAAATATGTAGCAACCACAAAAGCACCATCTTTTTAGGGACCTACTATCTGGAAATACTTTATTTCATTTAGTTTTTATAAAAATCTGATGAGGTGAACCAACTTTACAATAAAAAAAAAAAAAGGAGGTTAAGAGAGTTATAAAAGCTTGGCCAAAGCCATTGAGTTCTTAACTACAAACGGTGCTGTCTCTACAATAATCATAATGATGACTATCACACTTATTCAGTTGTTCCAATCATACGGCAAGTACCTTGCTAAGCAGTTTAGATGCTTTGGAAAAAAACATAGCTACAAATGTTCATGTCCCCTGACCTATGAATGAACAAACGTGACATATGTCACTTCTGAGACAAGTCTCCAGAGCTGAGCTGCCTCACCCATCTCTGATCCTCTGCCATCATGTCCTTGGAGACCAGGTGTGTTATAGATGGTGTAGTCACCTTTCACCCTGCTCTCTGAGTGACTGTACAACAGAGCCCCCCAAAACTAACTTTATAACATGAACAAGAAACAACACTTCAAGAGTTAAGACACTGAGATTTGAGACTACGTATATTACTATATATGAATATCCTATGTAGACAGATTCAAATACAATATCTCATTTAATTCTTAAAACAATTGAATGAAGTGTTAAAATATTCTTACCTCTGTTTTATAGACTATATAAATAAGTCTTAGTGACAAGTAAATCCTTCCAAAATCATATAATTAATAGGTTGATGGAAATGCCAGCTTATCTAAATCCAAAGTCTGAATCTCTACAAAAGACTCTTCAATCACATTAGTGAAATTCATTTTTCCACAGAAAATAATTTTAAATTATTCAATAACGATATTAATCATATTTCCTATGTTGCCTAACCTCCCAGAAAAAAAGAAAGTTTAAATTAAAAAACTAAAAATTTTATTGTTTTACCAAGAAATATGACCAAATTATATATTAGTTAATGGCAATATTTCTGTATCCTGTGTTCCCTATTGAGCCTTAAGCACGACACTATAATAACCAATTGTGAGATTTTATTGACTAGCTCAGTCATAATTGACTTATAATTTGTAACTCCATCACTCTCCATTTTATCAGAAATCATGAATTTTGCAGGTCCCATGAGAACTAATTATAGGCAAAGCAAAGCAAGGACCCTTCTTAGCCCATCTCAGTAAAAATGGTCACTTATTTTACAGTTAAAACAATATCTGTATAACCAAAAAATTTGTATCACATCAATTTGCATTCTTTCCACTATAGACAGAGTTAGTACCAAGAGCAGAAAATATAGAACTACATTAAAAAAAATACAAACCAAAGAATGCAGCCAAGAGTTATAGTCAATCATTTTTCCCACCCCTCAGAGGTATAAATTATGCTTTCTGTGAACAGACTAATTGAAAGGAATCTTTAACATCTGGTTCTTTCCACTCCAAGATGCATTACATAAACAATAGCAGATGCAATTCATTTCCCATTGATGATGGAATAAAACAAAACCCTAGTTAATATCTATGGGTTTGATAAAATATTTGTATGTTATAGCAAAAGAATTTTGGTTATAGATTGTGAACAACAAACTATACTTCAGTGACAAGTGGTATAAACAAATATAAGGCAAATACATGAATATTGTTTGAAAATGTCCACGTTTTAAGATCAAACTTACGCTGGTAACAGAAAATCACAGTATTGCTTACTTACCTGAACCTGATCTTTTAAGTTTAGTCTAAGTTTAATAATACTTTCTAATTTAGAGATTGGGTTAAGAGCTACAAGTACAAATTCAAGGACATCTGTTCTTCTGAAAAAGGACAGCATTTTTAATTCGAATATATTTACAGTCATGTGACAAAGACAAGAAAGTTCTTTGCATTGATAAAAGTCACAATGCACTCATTGTAGAAACTATAGCCTATCAAGTTTGTCAAAGAAGTTGAACAAAGAATGTGAACTCTAGGTATTATCCAGCCTAAGTGCTAACACTACTATAGATACTGAGTTCTACAGGCAATATTTAATGGCATGAAATAAATAAACAAATGAAAGTAACAAGTGTGTGTTTAATTATTGTTGCAGTTGTAAGAAATTCCCATAAACTCAGTGGCTTAAAACAATACAAATTTATCATCTCACATTTCCGGAGGTCAGAACTGTAAAATCAAGGCAATAGCAGTGCCTTGATCCTTTTGGAGGTTTCAAGGGAGAGTCTGTTTCCTTGTCATTTCAGCTGTGAAAAGCTGTCTGATTTTTTGGGGCTTGTGGTCCCTCCCTCACTTACTCTGATCTCTTGCTTCTGTTACCACATTTCTTAATATTAACTAGGATCCTCCAGCTTCCCTCATATTAAGACTCCTGTAATCATGTTGGGACCATCATAAAAAATCCGGGATAATCTCCGTGTTTCAAGATACCAGTACTTGGCTTGATAATATATGCAAAGCCCCTTTTACTGTGTAAGGTAATATATTTACAGGTTCTGAGGATTAAGAAATGAATATCTCTAGGGTGCTATTGTTTAGCCTATCACAGAGAAAAAGAAAAAAAAAAGACCCAAATAATGGAGGACTTGCAAGTATTGATCTAATAATAATACTAACAATAGCAATTTTTATTCATTAACTCAGCAAATATTATTTATTTGAGCCATTAAATCATATCAAATAAGGTCTGGTATGTGGTAGATTCACAATAATGAGCCTAAGTGAGCTATACTGGTCATGTTTTCCAATGGCTTGGCTGTCTATATCCAGATGTCCAAAGTTAAAATTGAGAAATAAGTCATATTCTGAATAAGACTTTAATGACAAATCTTAAAAGGAGTTTTGCTTATTTAGTTCCTTCAAAGTGCAAGAAAAATATTTTTTAATTAGATTTGGTTCCAGAATGCATTCAATAATGAAATATCATGGATGGTGTACAGAAAAAGGCTAACTCAAAATAGGTCCAAAAAAGTTTAAACTAAGGAACAATTTTGTACTTTGAAAAGATATGATATATTGCAAAGAATGAGTGCAAGTCATAAGTACAACTCAAGGTCTAAGAACAGCCATTCTCAGAGAACATTTTCTCCTTATGGGAATCTTTATTTTTTACATTTATTAGCGAAAATAAGAAAAGAAGACACTAAGTAGGTGGATGAAAAAGACAAGTAATTACTAAGGTCTTTTTTTATGCCTAGGGAAAAATTAGAGTTGGATTTTATATTGTGTCTCCTCTTCTTAACAAGAAAATGGAAATATTTATTAAAGCAGAACACATTTTGCTTCAGGACAATTTCAAAAATTATAATTTTGGGATTCATCTATTTTCATACATTATTGCAATTATAGAAACTATAATTTTTAGATGAATTTTCCAAAAACACATAGTAATCTTAAAAGATTTCTTTACCTGAAACTAATAATATATTGTATGCCAACTACACTTAATAAATAAATAATAACAGAGATTAAGAAAAAATATTTCTATATCTAAATTCACTATATTGGAGATTTCCAGTAAATGCAGATAGGGGAAAGGTTTGTTTAATTAACATCACTGTTAGAAATGTCCAAAATATTAAAAACCATAAAGGAGGAGCATAGTCTAAAAAATTTGGAAAGTACTGAAATTCCAAATTATCAGATTGAGGAAGGTCATTCAAAAATTGTTGATGTATTGATTGGAAAAAAATATTTCTGGGGCATACAACTGTAGAATTTATTTTTTCCCAATATTTTAAAGTTGGGAAATAGGATTTTGTATTATTTTGATTAAATTAAATATTTATAACACCTTTTTATCAGAGGGCATACTTTAAAATATGCATACTTTTTACCATTGTAATTCACTTTAAAAAAAAATTTTTTTAATATTTATTTTATTGTTTGAACAGAGAGAGAAAGACAAAGACAGAGAGAGACAGAGAGAAGGGGGAGGGCCCACAGCAGTCTCCACAATTGTATGTCATCAGGTTTCAACCTGGTTTCATTCTACACAGGTGGGCAGGGGGCCATGCAGGGCAGGAACTGGGCCCAGGGCCTCCCCCTGTGAGCTGGGGGCCAAACTGGAAACTTCCCACATGGGAAGCTCACCCAGGTGAAAACCGAACACCCCAGTTCAGCATATGGGTCCCCACAGGCTGGGGCTGGGACTTGATCCTCGGACTCTGGGGCTACAAATAGAGCACTTAACCTGCTGAGCCATCCTGGCTTCCTCCTGTAATTCACTTATTTATTTATTTTATTTATTTATTTAGTTAGTTAGTTAAATTTATTGGAGTGACATTAATTGATAGCAATTACATTGTTTCCAGGTGTACAATTCTACATTACATTGTCTATACATTGCATTATGTCCTCACCACCCAGAAACAGCTCACTTTCCATCACTGTATGTTTGATTCCCCCTCCCTATTTCCCCCACTCATCTCTCCCACCCACCTACCCCCTTACCCTCAGGCTGTAATTCACTTTTAAATAGCCATCCTTTACATATACTGATGCATGTGAACAAATACATAGTTATAAAAATATTTATTGCAGCACTGTTTATAAGAAAAAAGATCTCAAAGCAATACAAATATTATTTGCAGAACAGTTTATATATAGCACATTAATTAAAATAGAATATTATACAGCTATAAAAAATAAAATACATCTTTCCTAGGCTAGCAGTTGTCAATGTGTGGTCTGTGTTCAAAGACCTTTTAAGGTGTTCATGAGGTCAAAACTATCTCATAATAATATTAAAATGTTATTGTTTGTTTTTCACTCTGTTTTTAATCCTCACCCTCAACAGATACAGTGTAGTTTTTTTAAGGGCTACATGACATGTGACATGGTGAATGCAAGAGCAAGTATGAAAATTCAGCTGTGGTCTATTAGCCCAAATATTAAACAGATTTTCAAAGACGTAGAACAATTCCAAACTTCTTATTCACTTCTTCTGTTTGTTTGGAAGTATGGTTATTTCCATAAATGTCATTTTAAACAATATTTTAATGACTTTATTAATATTTTAAATTAATATATTTAAACCATCAACATTAATTTCTAATGTATTTAATTTGATAGATGTAACCACCATAAATACAGTTTTTGAATTCTTGATAATTCTTAAGTGTGTAAAGGGGTTCTGAAATCAAGAAGTTTGAAAACCATTTATGCTGCTTCCCAATAGAGATTCTAATGTAATCTTTCCCTTATACCTTCATATTAAAGTGCAGAAAAAGAAAAAGGAGAAAGAGAAAGGGAGAATACAAATAAAGAATACACATAGACACATGAAAATGAAAGTTATGATTAAGTGAAAAGTATTGCTGCATAATTTCAAAGTATATTGTAGAATAATAGGTAATTGGGATAAATGTATGGTAGATAAAATTATTATGGTAATATTATATGATAAAAGTATTTGAAAAATATTTTTGCAGCATTTTTTTTACATTTATTGTCTATCTATATAACAATTACTTTAGCATTTAAACATTTTTTTCCAATTAATAATTATTTTATATTTACCAAATACAAAAAACAAAGAAGAAATCTGGAACTCTCTTGCTGAGACCAATAGTTGTTATCATTTTGGTGTATTTCTCCAGGGTATTGTTCTATAATAGTTGAATTACATATGAAATAAAAAATGAGTTTATTTTTATTACTTTTAGGTAACATTTCATAAACATTTTCATTGCTATTTCAATTACATCTTAAAATGTTTCCTCATTAATAATTTTGAGAAGTATAACCTATGAAACTTTATGAGTCTGACATTATTCCTGTTTATTCCCATTACTACATTTCCTGTGTAGTAAAATAAAATAAATGGGTCATATTTTTTTTCATTTATTTTATTGTTTGAGAGATGGTGACAGAGAGAGAGAGAGAAAGAGAGAGAGAGAGAGAGAGAGAGAAGGGGGAGGGCCCAGAGCAGTCTCCATAGTTGCACATCATTAGTTTTGACATGGTTTCATTCCACACAGGTGGATATAGAGCTGCGCAGGGTGGAACCAAACTGGGGGCCTCCCACATGGGAGGCGAGAACCTTTGCCGCCATCCTGGCAGCTACCAGTTTTTCAGTGCAGTTCAGCATGTGGGGTTGCAGGGCTGGGGCCAGGATTTGATCCCTGGACCTCACAGTTGCAAGGCAAGCACCCAACTTGTTGAGCTATCCTAGCATCCCCAAAGAGGTCATATATATTTTCAAGAGAAGTTAGAATACTTCAAGCAAAATATCAACAGCAAATGTTAGTATCTGTGGCTCTAAGACAACAGAAACTTTTCTGACTATGAGAGCCACTGTAGGGGAAGCCTTGTAGCACAGAATAAATGATTAGGCCAAATGTCACTGCTGTTGGGAAATTCTTTGGGAAGTGAGAGAAACCTCTCAGAAATGTATTAAGTGTTCTCGGCATCACAGAGAGAGAAAGCCACCTGTGCATTGTAGCATCAGGGGCTAGTTAAAATAATTATTGACTGTCACCAAATCAATGGCTACAGATGAAGGACTTGCACTACCTAGAAGGAGGTATTAAGAAATCTACTCACTACAGCTGACACTAGAGCTCTGGAATGAAAGATAATTATTCACTCTAGTAAGGCCTTACTGTTCAATGAGAAAGACTCACAAAAGATAATTCCAATAAAAGTTGTCCCACTCGCAGCCATTATAAGAATGCTTGTTAGCATAAATTCATACATTTCAGATATTCTTCTCAAATTTGATTATATGTATACTCTGTAGCTACCTAATGGGAACCAAATCTCACAAAATTTATGAAGCTATTTTTAGACTATTGTACCAAACAAAAACATTCTAATTGATAAAAATACAAACTTGAATAAATCCTAAGAGCTCTCATCACAAGAAAAACCTTTTGTTATTTTGCTTTCTCTTTTTACTGTATGTATATAAGATGATGGAGGGCAACTAAAGTTATTGCAGTAATTATTTCACAATATATGTAAGTCAAACTATTATGCTAAACACACCTTAAACTTATACAGGAATGTATATCAATTATTGTGCAATTAAGCTGGAAAAAACAAAGTACCACATAATCTAAAATATTTCATTGAGAACAACAAAATGGCAAGATATTCAAAGCAATTTGATGTTATTTTTATGTTAGTCCATGTTTTTGATTGAAAAATTTCCTGTGCTAAATTGACAATTATTATTACCACATTTTTAAATGTTATTTAATTAAAATAAAGAAATATAAACTTGATATTAATAGATACCTGTATTTGTATTCAATCCTTCTGGTCAATTGATTTAATTACTGAATAAAACCTAGATTAGTAATAAATGCCAATTTGAATTAAAAAATAATTGACTATATCAGATTAAGCATATATTCTGTACTTAAAAGCATCTAATTTTAAGGTGCAGCAAAATGGCTTAGATAGAAAAAAATATGGGTCCATCACATAAAATAAATCAAAATACACTTCAAAAAAATGAGAAATTTACAATGTAATCTGTTTCTTATTTTTATGGTTTTTTATTTTAATACTGATGCTTGAAATATCCTATTTAGGTTTTGCCAAAATCAGTAAAATATTGAAGAACATATTGTTACTTAACAATCAAGTGGTCTCACCATAGATCAAAGTGTTATTAATGAATAATGAGTAAATTTGTAGTAGAAAGTATTAGTTCCATTTTTACAAAGTGTCCTATTTTAGTATGCAAGTATTCAGAAGAAAGAATTAGATTGAGGACTGAAGAAGCCACCTCTGTGACATAAGCTCAGAAAATGATAATTTGGCACCTCTCACATGCCGTAGGAAAGCCTGTTGGAAGCAATGCGTTCATCAAAGCTCTATACCATTTTTCTGTATTTATAATGGAAAGACCTTTGGCAATATGAAGGGATGCGGGAGAACATATTCAAAAGAAAATAACTCACCAGATATATCCAGCAGGCACATATGGCCATTGAGACACATAACCAACATTTCCCATCAGGGTTCACAAAAATGCTAATTTGATCTTTGGTGTCAAAAGTCACTACCATTATGAGTTTACATTTTACATTTTATATCTCTTTGAAACTAAACATTTATTGCTATTGCTTTGTTGACAAAAGTTCAAAGATAATTCTAATTACCAAGAAATTAAATAACTACCGGTATTCTACCATGATCTCATAAAATACAGAAGCAGAAATATCCATTACAGTGATTTGAGTTTCTTTCTTAGAACAAAGATACCATTCATTGGTGGCATTAATTAAATGCATGAGCAGCTCATACCAGGCCAAGGGAGAGGGTACAACATTTTATAAAACTTTGGCTAAGATACTGATTCATATCTACATATAATAAGGACCCAGGGCTAAAACACTTGGGAGTTTGACAAGCTTCACTGAATGAAATGACAATCAGAATTTAATGTTCCAAATATATAACAATTATAATTAAAGTTTGATGAAGTAAAGCAAGGAAATTAAACCTGAACACCCAAAATATAATACATAAAATCCATAATAAAACCACAGTAAACCTAAGGGTTTAAGAAATATTAATAACATGTAAAAATGGTGAAAAAAGGTGAAGGGGAATAAGAGAACCAAGTTTCCAGGTATAAAACAAGTAAATCATGGGGATGTAATGTACAACACAGGAAATATAGTCAATAATATTGTGATAGCATAATTAAGTATCAGATGGTTGGGGGGTTATCAGGGTGATCACTTCTTTTGAAACATAGATGTTGCATAACTGATCTACCCTTTAAACTAATATAAGATTTTATGTTAGCTTTATTTTTTCATAAAACTCCTTTAAAAAATTAATAGCAACAGTAGGGCAAAAGTTACCCAAAATATTACTCTATTTTCTCACTAGAATACAATTTCAACAGACTCATATTCACTATAACTTTGGAGGTGAATCACTTGTGTGAGAACTACTATTATGGTGTTGAGACTAAAAATGTACTACAATTTTTGCATTAATGATGATTGGCCCCATTTTCCAATGTAATGAAAACTATCATTTGAGGATAGCACTGTTCAAGGGTTATGTGTCAAGCCAAAGATTAGACTTGAAGGATCATTTATTTTGCTTCTACACCCATTCAATGACAAGGTCACCAATAACTGGAGTTAGTGGGAAGATAAAAACTGGGCGATTTGTTTAGGTCAAAAAGTATAAGCTAGTTTTTCATCTTATATCCGTTAATCATTAGAGTTTAGTAGATTTACTGCCGACCATGAGCTTAGTATAAATGAAAGAACTTGTGTCAAATAAAAACATATCATGGGGAAAGCCGGGACGGCTCAGCGGGTTGAGCGCTCGCTTTGAGGCCACGAGGACCGAGGATCGAGTCCCGGCTCCGGCCCAGGCAGGACCCACATGCTGAACTGGGGAGTTCCCACAGTTCGGTTCTCTAGCTGTCTCTGTCTCTTTCTCTCTCTCTATCTGTCAAAAGTAAAATAGAAATAAATATGCACTGAAGATAAAATAATTACTCTCTATAAATATAAAAAGATAAAAAAACAAAACAAAAAAAAACATATCAGAAGTCATTCAGTCTCTCTCTCTCTCTCTCTCTCTGCTCCTTTCTTCCCTCCCTCTCAGCTCCGCTCCCTCTCTTTTTCCAACTTAACTTACTTACGTATAGTTAGCACTTACTGAGTGTTTATAGAGGACAAGCACAGTGTTAAAGTTATTATATGCATTATATCATCTAATCTTTACTAACACCTTCTGAGGAATATCTTATCATTACCTCCATTGTACAGCTAAAGAGACTGAGACTTTTAAGATTAAGTTTATCTGTAGAGGGTCTTATGGCTACTCCTTGATCTGTTAGATTTCTTAGCAGTGAAGTAGATCAATAAACTTCACATCTAAGCTTAACACATTACATAGGTTGTAGTTGTCAGTTCTAGTTTTAATATCATTTCAAGATATGTAAAGGCAAATATTTTTATTATGTTCTATTTTTAACTTGTCCTTACTAAATCACTTTGAAAAACTATAATCATTGCATTATTTTAATGTGAATTCCTATAAGATTAATAGTATGAATATAAATTTTAAAAAATAATGTAGCAGAATGGGGGGGGTGGAAAACATTTTGGGGAAATTACTTGTTTGTTATTCTTTCAATCTTATAGATAGAAAGACTAAAGTTAGTAGTAAATACAGAAATCAGAATTCTAATCTTATTTCAAATCTGGTATAATAATTCTTGCTCTACACTTTAAAACAAAAATTAAAGAGTGAGATTGTGAATCAATGAGAAAGCAAATTCATTCTAAGTATTTAACATGGTACTCATAGAAAGACAACATAGTTCCTTCAACACATCTTTTTTCCTTGGTAAATATTTGTTGGTAAAAAGACAGGCCTTTGCTGTCTTCATTCTTATTTTGCTTTCTTGTAACAGGAGGGGAGGAGACAAGCTGTGTCTTGATGATAGATTTTTAAGTTTAATGGTGGCAGGTAGACAGAGTTTCTATCTCATGACTGCTATCTTCTAAATTAAATGAACAGGGATATCATTTGTTGAGTGTCTAGAGAGGTATGGTGGCAGCAATTTCAGAAGGGTGAAGATGGTTTGCAATAGCCAGTGAGAACTAGAGAATGCACTAACCAACAAATGTAGTAGGATTTTAGGGGGATTCCAGAGATGCAGCTGATGTTAGTGATCATGGTGTAGCAATATGTTTTAGTCTTTTGATTTTCTTTACCTATGGTTTGTGTGAAGACACAAAGAAAGCAGAAAGTTCAGCATATCCAAGATTGGGATTTAATCAGATATGCAACACAAAAATGATAAGTCAAAGCTCTTTGATGGTCAAAGAAGAGGGGCCAATGGGTTGGACATTCCTAAGAAGCTGGAGAAGAATCATTAATTGACTAACCAAACTGAAAAGTAGAAGGCTATGGGGTGAGAGTAGGATGACGATTTCAGGATTTGGGAGAAAGGGCAATTTCATGAAGTTGTCCAGTCTTGAGCTTAACTCTGAAAGAGAATGGCTGAGGAGAAATAAAAGGGGAAGCTATTGCAGAAATGAAGATATTGGGGAAGCCAAGGTGGCTCCGTGGGTTAAGCACTCACTTTGCAGCTCCAGGGACCCAGAATCGAATCCCGGCCCTGGCCCAATGCAGACCCATGTGCTGAACTGGGGAGTGCCCCCAGTTCAGTTCTCTCTCTGTCTCTGTCTCTGTCTCCCTCTCTCTCTCTCTCTCTCTCTCTCTGTCAGAAACAATAGTATATATATATATATATATATATATATATATATATATATATATATATATATAAAGAAATGGAGACATCACGCTGTGAAGTAATCAACACACCAATTCATAAAGAGTTCAATATAATTAGTGGTTGTTGAAAACACCTAAGGTGATGGCAGAAACTGGGTTAATATTGAAAACTTACCCAGATTCCAAATCTTCAGCAAAGGAGCGAATTATATGGAGGCCAATAGATAATAGGTAGAGAGGGTGGTCCTGACAGTTTGCACGAGCCTCAAAAACAGTAGTGTTTACAAACACAAGGCAGAATAACCATCCAGAAGCCACCAAAGAGCATGAAAGCTATGCCTTCAGTGAGTACTCACCCAGTGAGTACTAAGCAAGGTTAGACATAGAGTAGGATCTTTCGGGGGGAGAGCTGAATTTCACACTGGTAGGGTGGTGGCAGAAGGCTAAAGACATAAAGACTTTGGTGATTATGAAGTGATGTATCCAGCAACAGATCTCAAAGGATGAACACAATCCTATGAAATGATAGGTAATAGGGGGCAGACAACATGGGAAGGAAGATGGGGAATAAATGTTATATTCTATAGCTTGACTACTTCAAGAACGAGGCCTCAGGAAGGCCTCTAGAATGAAAAGTATCACTTGGATTAAAATATAAAATTCCCAACCTACTGCAATTTAATGGTACCAGGAAGTTCAGTCCTGGAATTCTAAAACAACAAAATTTTAACTATTGAACTAGTGGTTCACCATTCCCACCAGAGCTGATTTGGGATCACCTTCATCACATATAAAACACTACATCCCATCATACCAATACTCTCACCTTGTTAATTAACTAAGGTGAATGAATGTCTACTCTCAGAGTGAATGAAAGAATTGTTAATGACTGAAAAAAACTCTGTATCAGTTTATCCCCTAGAAAAATAAGAAGAAAAAAATCAATCAAGTTGCTTTTGGTAAATTAAGATCTTATATAGAATTTTGCAGGGGAATAACTCCTCTCACATATTTATTAGACGTTTCTGCTTTTTTTAGTAAAAGTATTTGAGGAATTTTGAAATATTTATTTTACCTTTTATATCAATAAGTTTTGAATGAATTGTTATAATTAATTACAGTAATTATATGAAAATTATTCATGTATTTAATTTATATTTTTTTCTATAGTTTTGAATCATCTGTAATAAAGATCTAATATGTGTATCCTAAATTATAAACCATTTAAAATTATTTGAGCTATAAATCCAGAATATTCAGAGCTTGAAAAAATTTTGCACATCAATTTTTTCCTCCACTTTTGTTTCGTAGCCAAGGAAACCATGGTAAAAAGAGGTTCCACCACCATAAGGGGCGCTGTCCAATGTAACTTTTTTAAAAAGTGAGATGATGACATGGATGGATCTTAGATCATCATGCTAAGAGAAATTAGTCAGACAGAAAAATTCGAGACCCATGTGATTTCAATCCCATGTTGAATATCAAACTGAAAGCAACAAGCAAGGCAAACAAACAGACAAAAATTCATATACACAGACAACAGTTTAGTGGTTACTAGAGGCTAATGGGGAGGATGGTAAAAGAGGGTAAAGGGGACCATATATATGGTGATGGAAGGAGAACTGACTGTAGGTGATGAGCACACAATGCAATTTACAGATAAGTATTAGAGTTATACACTTGAAGCGGATATAATTTTATTAATCATTGTCACCCCATTAAATTTAATAAAAAGTGAACAGAAATACAAAATAAAATAAACAGAAATAAAAAAAGACTGGAATCCATACTCATAACTTCTACTCAGTCATCATAAAGAGGATTTCAGCAGCATACTCCTATTATGAGCTAACAACTCTTGCTCTCTAATGTTTCCTTTTTGTTTCATCTTTGGCACCATTCAATGTATAAATAAAAGTTAAAGTAAAAAGCATATAGTGGCCATGTTTTTAGTTTCTTCTTATTGGAAGGTTGTTTAGAATACACTCAAGAGTAAATTCTCAGGCACTCAAAAGCTTTCACAGAATATCTGTGTGATTTTAAGATAGTATTTTTTTGCTGATCTCTGATGAACTAGATATTTAAACATTTATTGGTACAAGGTCACTGCATCACCAAAATGGCTTTAACTTGACGTAAATCAACTAAGTACCTCTGAATATCCCTACTTTAAGGAAGGACAGAGAAACCGGAAGTTGAAGGTCAATTTAATTCTTGCTTGTCCACCCTTATGGAGAAGATACCCTAGCCCTCTGTGCTTCTAATTTCTGTTGGGTGGTTAAGATTAATTGGTTTTGCAAACTGCTGGAAATAAATACACAAGTGGCAAAAAGTCTAAGCTGCAATTGTGTTAGTGAAACAAGTTGCTTTTGTATTTGATGCATTCACCAGATATAAAAAGGAAAGGGTTCAAAAGCCATGATTTTTAGTTAAGTACTAAAGTTCTTATCAAGAAAAATTCTCCAGGGGGCTTTTGGGACCTGCCTGTATATTACATATGCAAGCACTGTATGTATTATATTTTTTCAAAGCTTTATGAACAAAGTCGTCTATTGACCACAATCAGGACTGTGTTTTGAAATTTATCCCTTTTGTTTTTCAGTGCTGGTAACAGCTTGCCCTGCATCTTAACTACCATCACTTGTTCTCGATTGATCTTACTTGTCAGATAAGTGTTAAAAACACAACATGTGATCAAAGACAAGTCTTAAATTATATTAGGTGGGTTGTTTGTTTGATATCTGCTCCAGAACAAATTTTTCTATGCAGAAATCAAGATGCTTCTTTCTTGAATTAAACTTTTGACTTTAGTTTTGTGAGCCTGCCTTCATTTAATCCAATTGTTTAACATTTTTAATATAGAAAATGATTCTTTTTAAGTTCTGCCAGTGAAACTTCTCAAAAATGCCCCAAGATAAAGGAAGCAAGTGCAGACAAAAGATTGTCACTTACTAAAAATATCTACCGTACACTATATAATTATGTGATACACATATATAAATGTAGCCCAAAGAAATAGTACAGTCTGCTATCAAAATAGACTTCTATTTAATCAAATATGAAGATTTTCATAAGCATCTGGAAAATGAAGCAACTTTTCTGGATCAATTCCCTTGACTAAAAGTAGTAGAGAGGGAAACAGAGACAGGAAACATCACGTTAATTCTGCAATTTCTAACCAGACACGCTAGAGATCTGAGCGCCAGAATCAGGACTGAAATGCAGCATTAAGTAGAAAGTCCCTCTTCACAGAGGTGGTCTGCTCTGGATGCTCCTTTCCAGTTTGTCCTTTGCTATGAGTCCTGTGGAACCCAACCTCATCCTTGCATTCCATTGTAATACCCAATAGGGGATGTAAGAGCATGTTTGTTAAATCTGTTGTAAATGGCTCAAAAACACAACTGCTTTGCCAAACCACAAGGTTTCATCAGTATCAATTCACAGCAGATAAATATTTTTGAAAAATGCTCAATGTTCAATGCTTGCTTAAAACAGTTGCTTTTTATTTTCCACTGTCACCATTCTCACTTTGCTCTGGCTATCTTCACAAGACTCTAAACTATATTGAAGATAAAATGAGCACGGTTGTGTTGGCAGGTCTGGAGAAGTGAGACAGCAGATTTGAGTGAGATGACAGAGGGAGAAGAACTTGCAGCAGAGAGTGGGAAACTTAGCGAGTTTATCTTAGCAAGTCCTGCGTTAAGGAATGAGAAAATACACAGCAAATGAGCATTGCAGGATGAGAAACTTGCTTGCAAACAGCAGGCTGATACCAAAGACACATAGTATCTCTTGACCCTTCTTTCCACTATGAGGGTTATTACTGAATAGACAATTATGTTTAGGATAGAAAGAAAAACAAATGCTTCAGCATGTAAACTGATTACAGATAATGCAAATATTTCCATTCTGCTTTGCTAAGGCCATTCAAAACATACACAGGAAAACAAAAAGCGTCTTCTTCACAAACTAATTTTCCTCCTCTGGACTGTGCAGTTTCCAATCCAACATCTGTTACCTTTGTTAGTCTGTGATCTGTCAGAGATTGTTCTTTCAAATGAAATTCACAACTTTAACTCTTTGAATGTTACATAATTTCTTTTTAAAGATTTATTTTACTGTTTTTGACAGAGACAGTGAAAGACAGACAGAAAGGGGAGGGCCCAGAGCAGTCTCCTTAGTTGCATGTCATCAGCTTTTCAACACAATTTCATTCCACACGGATGGGTGGGGCCACACAAGGTGGAAACCCAGCAGGAGAGCTTGTCCAGGCAAGAAGGAACTGGGGACCACATGGAAAACACACCCCAGCTCAGCATATGGGTCAGCACAGCCCAAGGCTGGGATTCGATCCTTAGACCCAGAGACTGCAAGGCGAGCACCTAACCTGCGGAGGCATTCCAGCCTTCCCATGAATGTTGGATAATTTTTAAGTATATCTTTCTCATTGGGGTCATGTTAGGGACAATGCTGGTAATCTACCTGAAGGAGAGATATATGTCCTATGCTCTCACATCATTTAGGTTTTGGGAAAAAAATCATAGAAGACAATGTGCTTTATGCATTATTCTCTATGTTCTGAGTTACTTTGTACTGACTACCTTCCAGAACAGCAAGTACACATATCAACCTAGCAGCATATATGATGTTTCATTGAATATTGTTCACTGGTCTATTTCAAAATAAACAACAACAGCAATAATAATAATAAGTAGCTGAGTTGAAGGCATTCAACTAGAAAGGGCCAGGTTAAGAGCCTCCAGGGGGAGAGAAGGGTCTATATTATAGGATTGCAGCAAATTAAGGTCCTTGGGGTATAAAATTTCACGTGGCTGGAAATAGATTTCTGAAAGAATATGGCTAGCAGCTTTAGGTTGGCAACTATATAGAACTCAGACCTAAG
>PVKE010016789.1:11963-31773 GCA_004027555.1 Craseonycteris thonglongyai | reverse complement strand
CCCCCCCCCCCCGGTCTTGGAGTTTATCTTGCATGCTCGAGATTTAGTGACAGATTGACTGGGGTGGGAGGTCTGACTCTATCTCTTGCTAACTATGAGACTGTGGGCAGCTTACATAACTTCTCTTCTTTAAAGAAGGAGTTGTGAGGCTAAATTTGATAATATATGTAAAAAAAACAAAGCAAAAAAAAAAAAACAACTTTGCACAGGAAGAAAATTTCCTCATAATCATCTCTCTTCTCCACCTCCTCCTCCCTCCCTCAGTTTTCTTCTTTTACATCCTTTTCCTTCTCCATCTCCTCTTCTTCTCACTCCTTCTCATTTTTAGTTTCATTACCCACCCGTGAAGCACCTCCTTTGTCTTTAATTCTTTATATGAATTTCAGTGGAAAACAATTTATATTTTAATTTTTTTGGGTCACTAGACAAATGAAAGGCAAGCGGATTTTTCTTCCAGCCTGAATTCTAATTTTATTGAAAACAAACCAATTTTGGGTATGGTTTTGCTCTGGCTTCTAACTGGATAGGACTCCAGATTTTGGATAACATGGATGCAGCTGGCTCTTTTGTTTGACAGAGAGAATCGTAGGGTTGAACATCTAGTATAATATCGGATGGAACACAAAAGCCTTTCCTCTCTACTCTCCGGATCTCTGAAAAATGTCCTGTTTGTTTTGAAGGTCAAAGAAAGTTCTGAACAGTAAGTGAATGCAGAACACATAACGCCTGGCCACTTTAATTTGGAGATTCCCAAGCTGATGAGGCAATTGAACACTGACATGTTTGTTTTCATGTGACTATAAAACTCAGACCTTTAATTGATTTTGAGCCTCTACAAAGTGGGGTTTTATCTTCCTTTATTAGTATCTTCCTCTTCAGCCCTACCTCTGCTCTGAGTGTCTAGGTTTCCTGCTGTATTCAGCATTCTTCATCCCTTCCCCTTACCTAAACCCGCATAGCTTTTATCGATTCCTTAGCACACTCCTTGTTCAAAACAAATAGACAAATGAAACCACGTGGGCGACGGTTTCTTTCCATTTTATTCTATCCTGTTTCCAGTGCTCTTACTCCAATTGTCTTCGCTTTCCAAATTTCTTTGACCTCTCTTGCCTTGTATAGCCAATGAACAGTCACATTTCTCAATTCTGGCTTCTCTTAGTAGGCTTTTTTTTTTCTTTCCCTTTCTCTTCAGAAATAACCTGATATATCTATCTTGTTAAGTTACATCTGGTCACTGAACTAAATGACCGAGGTCCAGCTTGACCCAGGTACTAAGGATACGGCCCTCCTCCATTTCTCCAGGGGCCAGCCTAGGTACCAGGTGTGTCCTTAACTTCTAAGCAGGAACTAGAAGCCACTTGTCACCAGACAGACATGGATGGCCTATGTGTGATTCCAACGTCCTCCCTTATTTTATACCTGACTTTATATTTCTTTAAACATTTCCTATATTTGCAGTTAGTTATTTTTTTTAAATACATAATGACTTTATTTACTTTTCTCACATTACTTTCTAATGCTTATGTCTTTTCCAGTTTTTGTCACTTTATTCTTTCATTTCTTATGGATATTTATGGCTTATCCTTCTCACAAAGTCATGAAGAAAATAAACATTTAGGATCCATTAAAAAACTCATTAAATAGAATGACAATCAATGGAAAGTCCAGCTCAGTCTAGAAACAAAAATGGAGTCTTTTATGACACCAAACATCCTTGGGGTAGTCCTCTAGTCATACGTACATCTCTCTACCTCACCCTTAATACAGTACCAGACATAAGTGGGAGTGTCATATCTGATTAGTGGATGGCTGGATGGATTCCTTTTATTTTCTTAATATCATAGTCGCACACAGTCACAAGGAAAATTGTGCCATGTATGTGATAATATTCACATTGGGGCAATGTTGGCTTAGTTTAGGCCAGCTAAAGGGATGTTTTTACACTTGTGAAATGAATTATATATAATTTTCTGTATAGCAGTAGTCAGGGACATTTATACATGAAGAGTAACACTTTAATAGATGGGTAAAAATATCGTTTCCACACAAGTTTGCAGAGTTTTGGATTCTGGCTCCGTAAGGAGAATTGTGGGAGGTGAAGCTGCATGGTTAGTGCTCTTTTGAACTCCCTGGTGCTGAATTAGATGCCCTGGGTCTTTGGTTCTCACACTCAGCAGCTGTAGGACCTTGAGGAAGACCCTTACCCACGTTGGGCCTCAGTTTTGTGATCCATTCGATCATAAGCATTAAAAACTAAACTAGATAATTTTTAAAAAGTCCTCTATATACCAATGTTTGATTTATTCAACTGTGGGTTATACTTAAGTATATGTAAAGCACTTACAATAATGATTAGCAAATAAGAAATTAATAGTAAAATATAGTATTAACTTCTCTCACCGTTAACATTAACAGCAGTATTAGCATTACTGAATCAGCCTCATAAATATGCTGCCCACACAAGCCAGGGAAAGCTTTGTAAATAGTTGCTGCGCAATAAATAGAAAGATGTCTAACTTATGAAATAAGCACATGAGTTCACTTTCCTGGTTCACAGTAATTACACAATGTTTTTCTGAGAAATTGTGTTTTTTACTTATAAAACAACAACAACAAACTAGCACTGGTGGGGTATCAACATAGCCCCCACCATTTCTTCACTATAGTCTCCCTAAGAATAGAAAATAGCTCCTAACTCTCACTATACTCTAGAAAATGCAGAAACTGTATTTTTTTAATGAGAAATTCTACATTTTCTGGGAACTTCACATGTTTTCTAATAACTGTTTCAGAACTAACTGCCAGATTTAAGGACATTCTTGAGGTGGGTGCAGAAGAGATGAAGCTGGAAGGAAAATTTTTGAGCGTTGCAGTGTGTGTGTGTTCCTTCCTCTCCCTGGAGCCCCACCTTTCTCCTCTAGAACACTTGCCAAGTGCCTGTTACAAGGGAAAATCATCTCCAGGGTGGCACTTCTTTCCCCAGAATGTGAGGAGAAGAAGTTTCAGAACTATTATGATGCGCGAGAGAGAAGGGGGTGATTTTTAACTCCCTACAGTAAATTTCTTGTAGGCACCCCTCCATTCTGGTATTTAACCACAGTGTTGTGTTAGAGCTAAAAAGAGGTCACTGCATTTCACCAAATACTTATCGAGGGTCCACTATGGACCAGGCAATAGAGTACTGAGGAGAAAAAAGGATGTTAGGCAGTCCTTCCCTTAAAGGTAGTGGGGGAAAAGCAGAACCATATAACTGAAGCATAATGGGTAAATCATTAAAATATATGGTGTGAGGAGAACACAGATGAAGAAGACCTAGTAGTTCCTGGGTGAGGCATGGATGGTGGGTAAAAGATGCAAAGTATTTTTAGGCAAGAGACAACAAATACAAAGATGTAGAAAGACTGAAGCAAAATGCAAAGATGTAGAAAGACTGAGGCGGGATAGTCCTTAGGGAGTTAAAAGTAAAAGCTAAAGGACACTGCACACAAGTGTTGGGCAGAGGACGGGACTGGACAGACAGGCAAGAGCCAGTTGCGAGGGAGTTCACCCACCATGCTAAAGAGCTTGGGAGGCTTTTCAATTGTGCAACGGGAAACAAAGGCTTTTGCCTAACAAGAAGAGTCAAGCTCTTTTGCGTCTTAGAAACACAAGTCTATCAACAGTTGTAAATCCAGGTTATACTTGTGTCTGTGTTGGGGGAAGAGGTTGGGTGAAATGGGAAGGGTTGGCTAAGTAGGTAGGCATTAGCATAATTTTACTAAGAAATGACACAACCCTGAATAAGAAAAAGAGGGATGTAAAAAAAACCCAAAAAACAAAACAGTATGAAGTGTAAAATGAGAGTCTAGCATGATCACCTACCAAATTCCTAGAAACACAAAACCTACCAAGATGAAATCATGAAGGAATAGAAGATCAGCACACAACTATAACTAACAAAGGTATTAAATCAGTAATAAATACCTCCAGAGAAAGAAAAGTCCCGGACCTAATGGCTTCACTGATGAATTCTACCAACATTTAAAGAAAAAACAATACCAATTTTTCTCAAACTTCCCCTACCCTAAATTGAAGAGGATGAAATACTGCTGAACTAATTTCATGAAGCCAGCATTGCCCTGAGGCCACGCCAGAAAGATATACTACAAGAAAAGCAAACTGTAGACTAAGATCCCTTATGAACATTTATGTAAAAAGTTTCAAGAAAGTACTAGCAAATAAAATTTAGCATTACGGTATATTAAATGGGCTATATACCATTACCAAGTAGAATTTATTTCTGAATGCAAGGATGGTTCCACATATAAAAACTGATCAATATAAAATAACACATTAACTGAAAGAAGGGGCAAAACAAACAAACAAACAAAACAAAACACATAAACATCTCAATTAGTGCAGAAAATGTATGTGACAAAATTTCACACTTCTTTTATGAATAAAAACACTAAAAAAATTAGGAATAGGAAGAAGCCACCTCAACATAATAAAAGTCATACATAAAAAGCCCACATGAAACATTGTACTAATGGTAAAAGAGTGAAACCTTTTCCTTTATGATCAGAAACAGGACAAAGGTGTTCACTCTCACCACTTCTACTGAATGTAGTATTGGAAGTTCTAGGTAGAGCAATTAAACAAGAAATAGAAAAAAAAAAAAAAAAGGGCATCCAAACTGGAAAGAAAGAAGTAAAATGATCTTCCTTTGCAGATGATATGCTATGATAGATAGAAAATCCTAAAATTTCCACACACAAAAAATAAAATTAATAAATAGTTTCAAGAACATAGTGGAATAGAGAGTCAACACACAAAGATCAGTTGCATTTTTATACTGTAGTACTGAAAAATCTGATAAGAAAATTCTGAAAACAGTTCTATTAATCATAGCATCTTAGAGAGTAAGATTGGTAAGAATTAACTGAGGAAATAAAAGACTTGTACAATGAAAAGTATAAAATATTGCTGAAAAAAATAATGTATTTTTTTTTACATAAATTATATCCATCCTAAAATATATGCAATCTCAAAAGACCTAAAAAAGACAAACTATCTTGAAAAACAGAATCAAATCTGGAGGTCTTACATGTCCTGATTTCAAAACTTACCTTAGAGTTACAATACTCAAAACAGTGTAGGACTAGCATAAATATAGATATATAGACCTATGGAATATAATAGACAGCCTGGAAATAAATCCTTGCATATATGATTAAATAGTTTCTGACTATGGTGTCAAGGGCATTCACTGGGAAAAGAACCGTCTTCTCAACAAATTGTTGTGGGAAAACTGGATATCCATAGGAAAAGAATAAAATTGAGCATTTATATAACACCATGTACAAAAATTAACTCAAAATGAATCAAAGATCCAAAAATATAACCTAAAACTATAAAACTCTTAGAAGAAAACATAAGGCAAAGTCTTCATGACATTGAACTTAGCAATGACTTCATAGATATGACACCGAAGGCATAGGTAATAGAAGAAAAAATAGACATATTAAACTTGAAAATACTAATTTGCATCAAAAGATAATAATAAAGTAAAAAGAAAACACAGAATGGGAGAAAATATTTGCAAATCAAATATTTGATAAGGGATTAATCCCCAAAGTATATAAGGAGCTTCTAAAATTTAACAATAAGAAAACAATCTGATTCAAAAATGGCCAAACAATTAAATAGACACTTCTCCAAAGAAGATACACAAATGGTTAAAAAGCACATGAAATAATGCTCAACATCACTCATTATTAGGTCAATGCAAATCAAAGCTGGAATGAAATATCACTTGATACTCATTAGAATGGCTATTATTAAAAATAAAAACAGAAAATAATAAGTATTGGCAAGGATATAAAGAGATTAGGATCATTGTTCACTGTTAGTTGGAAAGTAACATGGTACAGCTGTTAAGAAAAAAAATGTGGTTGCTCTTCAAAAACTTAAGAATAGAATTATCATGTGATTCAGCAATTCCACTTCTAGCAATAGGACCTCAAAGACAAGTTTGTATAGCCATATTTATAATAGCATTATTCAGAATAGCAAAAATTTGGAAGCAACCCAAGTACCCACCAAGAGAAGGATAAATAAAAAAAAATGTGGTATATACATACAATGGAACATTATTCAGCCTTAAAAAGGATTGAAATTCTAACACATGTTGTACCATGGATGACCCTTGAGAACATTATGCTAAGTAAATAAAAAAAACAGCCAGTCACAAGGCATATTGTATAATTTCACTTATATGAGTACTTAGAGCAGTCAAAATTGTAGAGACAGACAGTAGAATCGTGGTTGCCAGATGCTGGTGGTGGGAAGAATGGAAAGTTTTTGTTTAATGAGTATTGAATTTCAGTCTTATAAAATGAAAAGAGTTATGAAGATGAATGTGTGGTATTTTTGGCACAGCATTCTGAGCGTATTTCATACCATTGAACTATAGACCTAAAAATGATTAAGATGGTAAGTTTTATGTTATGTGTATTTTACAAAAAAAAAAAAAAAAGGTGGGGCAGGGGAGATACTAAAAAGTGATCACCTGAATTCTGACCTGTGCTATCAGGTATCTGGTGAGGCTTATTACCTAATACAAGGAGGATGAGTTGAGCTGGGAGATAAAAGCTTCATTTTGTTCTTGTTTACTCTGATGAAATGCTCATAAGAAGGGTTTTTGCTGGATATTGGATTATCAGCATGAACAGCACAAGCCGTTCTATGTGCTCAAAATATGGCTTTAGAAAGAAGGAATAAATGAAATAAAAATATAGGTAACAGATATAGAAAGTAAGAAAATGTACCCTAGGGTTACAATGTTTTAATTTAATTTCCATCCCCATAATTTACCAGCTGTTTAACCTTGAGCGAATCATTTAACCTTTCTGAGCCTCCGTGTTCTCATCTGTAAAATTGGGTTAATATGTAAAACGTGGGTTAATTGTGCTATCTACCTTTTTACACTGTTGTGAAAATTAAATAAATTAATACTTCAAAAGTGCTTGGACCAGTGAGTGACACAAAGTTAAGTGTTCATATTATTAGAGATTATAATCATGAATGAGACACACCAGGAAATGTTTCTGATGGAAGAAAACAAGACTATTAGGGAGAAAACCCTGGGGAGTCCCAGTGTTTAAAAATAGAAGAGTGAGGTGAAAAAATATACAAGTGTAAGACAAAGAGGCAGGGAGGAAGAACAAGGAGGCTTAGGGCTAGTGGTGTTATGGAAGCCGATGGAGCAAACCTTTTTGGTAGTGTTTAATAAGGGCAAATGCTGAGTTATAGTTCAAGGATTACAATTTAGGAGAATCTTTGGATTGATAGACATTGCTATTTTCAGCGGGACACCCCTATTTTCATCAAGAGAGCTGAGAATAAGTAAAGGAAAAGCGTGTGAAAATACTCGTTACGTGGTGCTTTTCCAAGGAGCTTGCCAATGTGAGGAATGCGGGTAGTAAAGGTAAACCTGGAGGGCATAAAGTATTGAGCAAGTATTTTTGTTATTATTATTGGTAACTTCTGTTGTTTTTAATATAGGAGAGTAATAACCACGTTTACAAAACAAGAGGAAAGTAGGCCTGAAACTACATGAAAGAGAAGAAATATATCAAGCAAGTTTCCTGATAAAAAAGAAATGAGAATATTTTTGCTCTCAGTGACACCAGAGAAGAGCCTGAAACATCAGCTTTGCCTACCCTGTCCAACCCGACCCGAGTTCCCGACAAGACCCTTGCAGCCTGTATTTTGAGAAGTATGTTCTCTTATGATTCATCGAATGGAGGCCAATCTGTGCACTTTGCTGCTCTCTGGGCCCCATTGCTTTAGTCTGCAGTGCCCAGTACAATTGCTGTTTGTGGTTTTATACACACACACACACACACACACACACACACACATACACACACACACACACCGCTATATATACATACATATATATACATATGTGTATACACATATACATATGTGTATATATACACATATATGTATATTTATTTATTTATTTATTTTTTAAGATTTATTTTATCATTTGAGAGAAAGTGTGAGAGAGACACACACAGAGAGAAGGGGGAGGGCCCAGAGCAGCCTCCATAGTTGTGCGGCATCAGTTTTTGACATGGGTTTGTTCCACACAGGTGGGCAGGGGCTACACAGTGCAGAACCAGGCTGGAGGCCTTCTGCATGAGAGGCACGACCCCTTGAGCCTGGGCCAAACCGAGGCCTCCCACATGGGAAGCTCGCTCCTGTGAGAACCGATTGGGGGCCTCCAGCATGGGAAGCACACCCCACTTCAACATATAGGTCCAAAAGGGCCAGGGTCAGGACTCAGTCCCCAGGCCGTGGGGCTGCAAAGCAAGCGCTGAACCATCCCAGCTAACCTCAGTCTGTCCTCCTTATAGCTCTGTATTTGATCCTAAGCATACACCCTCTTCCAATTCAGAATCTACCCCTGTGCTCCATCCATTTTAAGTCACAGACAACACAGCAAAGACGTTCAGCCCGTTGACCTTGGATTCAGAAGGACCAGCTGCTATTGCATGTTATGTTTGTGAGGTGGACAAGATTCCTGTCTTGACAGAGCTTCATTACCTCATTGGTGAAATGGGAATGCAAACAGTGGTATTATGGGGATTGCATGACAAATTCATCAAATTAGTATGATATACACCACGTTGCATACTGTTCTTCCTTCTCATTTTTCTTGCCCCACCCCACTATTCCCAGGACTGTCAGAGGTCATATTTAATTGCAAGTACAGAACTCCCTGAGTCAGCAGTCTTAAGTGACTAGTGGTTTGCTATTTGCTGTCCACCATGAGAGCTGGAGGGAGGCACAGGCTAGCCATGGACCTGGCTGGAGGACACCGAGCCATGCTCTCTGATTTCTCAGCCTTTCCTTCATGCTTGCTTGCTCGCTGCTGCAAGGCCAGTCCTTCTGGCTGTCATTTACACTGAGAAAAAGCAGAACGAGTGGCACTTAACTAAGATGAAGGTTTTCCCAGAAATCCTCAAGGAATGTGGAAGGTTGGTTTCATTGGCCACCCCCCTTCATTGTCGGGAGAGGGAGGGGAAATATTTAGTAAGAGTGCAATGGAGCAAGATAACCTAGAGACTTTTCCGTATGAATGAATATGAACTACGAATCCACTTTTCTTTCCTCCTGCCTCTCTATGGCTCCTCTGTGATGTCACTCAATAGAAATTCTTATCACTCATTCAGATGTGTCCTCATAATAGAAATTTGAGTAGCCTTCTTTCAGTTGCTTTGGGAATTTCACTCCAGTCCCTTGCAATTCAAACCAGTATGTTTTATAGTCACCATGTAAGTTCAGCAATATACAGGGTCCAGCAGAAGTAATGCCCTTTTTTAAGTTTATCAGCTCCAAAAAAAGAAAAAAAAAAAAAAGGAGCGTTACTTCTGATGGACACTGTATGATTATTTAAGGTATTTTTCTAACTGAATATAATCTCTACCAAAGCCTCTGGAATCAACAGCTATTCACATCTTCTTCAAAAATATCATTGACAGCCCTATAGTTAGGTCTTCACAACTCTGACTTTGTATCCTGGGATATGCAAATTTTATATATTCAAATCAGATTATACTTTTTAACACACAGCACAATATAACAGCATAATTTTTTTTCCCTTAGACACAAGAGCAGCAGATCCTATTTTGTGATCATTTATCTTTTTAAAATCTTTTTTTACTTTTTTCATATTGGTGATGTTCATTTTCAAACTAAGACATGTGTATAACTGTTTTGAATATTGATTTGAACATACATATGCATATTTGTTGATATATTTGTATACCATGTCCTGGAAATGCTGAATACTGCTCATTACACTTTTTCACATTTTATGGTTTTCTTTGTGCTCATAATTCCATTTTCTACTATTTTAAAATAAAAAAAATTCTAAGAATAATGTATAACTCAGAGACAGCTTGGTATATTAAACACTCTCTAACTCGGAGATCCTGTGAGTAATGTCAAAACCTACAGTACCATAAATAACCTTATTGTAATGCTGAACATTAAGTACTACACATAAAGTCAAGACTTTTCAGTAGGGCACTCTGTGAGGAACGTTCAAGGACCCACCATACTTTTAACTTAAGCAGTACCCATGTTAGTGTTGTGAACATCTGTTTAGAACAGTTTTCCATTAAGGATTGTTCCTTTTACAAAGAAAAACCTGAAGAAAATGTCATGGGCTTACCATTACATCATGCTACGGAATTTCTGCACTTCTGGAAGGCACAAGGTTATATGAGTTTAAAACCCTCCAATAAAGCTGTCACGAAAAGCTGCCCCAGTTCATGCACAGGGGACATTTCCAAAGGCTGTGTGTTGAAAGGACGTTGTAGGCAGATACATACGATAAAAAATGTATTTTAAAATACAGCTTTAAAATAAAATCAGTGTTGTGTAGGCCTTCCCTCGCTAATCTTTGTTGGGGGCAGAAGGAGGTAAAACCTATTCAAATCCAAATAAAGCAAAACAATGCCAAAGCAAATATGATTCACAAAGCAAACGGGAAGGGAGATGGTTCTCAGAACCACAAACTACATGTTAGGGAATGTGTTTATCACTTACAAGGTTTCAAAACAACTTTTTTTTTTTTTTCTGGAGCAATGCGTTACACACCTAACAAAAGCATGTATTAGAAGTGAAAGCAATATGCCTTTCAGTGACATATTGTCCCTTTGAGAGAAAACCACCTAATTAGTAATGTAAGCAAAGTAGAGATTGGAAAGTTTAGTCACAAAGAGATTTGGAATTATGTTATTGGCCCTCTTAATTGTGTAATCATTGGAATCACTTAAACTGCCTAAAAACTCAGTTTTATTCATTAATACCTGAGTCATAGGATTATTCCACTGTAGTGACATGTGCTTCCAAAAGGCTTGTGAAATCCAAAACACTCTAAAATCATTGTTTTATAATTAAAAAATATAAACTATAGCAGCAAAATAAGTGAACAATTTAAACATCAAAAATATCTGGATTTTTTATTCAGTCTTTAATTTCAGTTAACTACTAAATATTAAATACTTGAAATAAAAATATTAAAAAAAATATTAGGACCTTTACCACAGAATTTTAAATACTGGCAGTTTCCCAGGGACTAAAAGGTCATTTAATTTTTCAGTATCCTCTTATATGTATGGCTTATTATTTATAGCTCAAAATTCTTTTCTTTCTATTTTTGTTTTGTTTAATATAATATCTAAAACTGGGGCTGCAAGTGGGAAATTCTACAGCATTTCCGTCCTCCCCCTTTACCCCTGCTCATGGATGAACTAGAGGTAAGAGGGATTTAAGATGGGATGACTTGCAAGCTCAATCCGCGGGCTTCTGATCATGAGGCTTTCATCTGGAACAATCCTTTTTCACACAACAGAAAAAGTATGTAGAAGACACTAAATTATAAAAAGTAACTAAATGAAAGTTTTGACAGTTGACATTTTCTATGTCAAGGCTCTGTTACCTATGACTGTATTCCATCCCCAAATATGTTTTCTTTCATGGGGTAACATACATTATTATTCCAAAAAGGGTTGAACTCTCTTAATACTCTACCAAATACATTTAATGCAATGACAAGGCCTGCAAGGTATACCAAGCTTGATGTTCTCCTAAAGTGTAGAAATGTGCTATCTCATACTATCACCACCAGCCACATGTGGCTCGTTAAATTAAAATCTAAACTAGTTAAAAGCAAATAAACTACAAATCTCAGTTCCTGAGTAACACTATTAATATTTCTGGTTCTCGGGGAAGCCAGGGTGGCTCAGGGTGCTTCTCTTGTAGCCCTGGAGTCTGAGGTGTGAATCCTGGCCTGTGTGAACCCATAGGCTGAACTGGGGAATGCCCCCAATTGGGTTCTCACCAAGGTGAGCTCCTTGTAGGAGGCCCCAGGCCCAGTTCCTATCCTGCAAGGCCCAGAGCCCACCTGTGGGAAGAAAACTGTAATAGAAAACTAATGACATGCAACTCTGAAGACTACTGTGGGCCCTCATCCTTGTCTCTTTCTCTCTGGCTCTCTCTGGCTCTCTTTGTCAAAAACAGTAAAACAAAAAATCTTTAATAAAATAAAATATTTCAGGTTCTCAATAGTCATCGTTTACTACTATATTGATCACTATTTCAGAACATTTTCTATGTAACAGAAAGTTTTGCTGGGCAGTGTTGACCTAGCGTCTCTTCACTAGGTTTATCATTATTGAACCTTAAAAAGGAATTAAAAAAATAAGTATTAAAAAAACACATTCACAGTAATATAAAGTTCAGATCTGGGAAAAATGGGAAAAGCTAAGAGTTTGGCCCGTGTTTCTGCCTTCCTCCAGGTAAAGTGAGTGAGGGCCAGTAACACCAAGTGACTGGTTCAGATGCATGCAGTGAAAGAATATAAGGTAAGATTTGAACTCGGGTCCCTTTTTTCTTATGCAGTATTTTCTTTACGATTTCACATTGTCTCCTCCAATCATAAGGGACCTATAAAAGACAAAAGGCGACCATTTTCAATTTTATTGACTTTGATGTAATTCTTTGTGAAATGAAAAGCCAGTGAGAACATGTCTCTGAAAGCACATTCACAGTAAAGTTATAAACAAAACATCTTATTGTCGTATATAGTCGAGGAAAAAAAACTGTTAAAAACTTTGAGCATCAATGTTCTATACTTAGTGACTCATAGCCTTACGCATTTCATTTCACTAATATACATAACAATCCTATATATTAGCTTTATTATTCCAATTTCATAGGTGAGAAAACTGAAATTTAAAAAGGTTAAGGAGCATGCCTAAGATCACAACGCTATAACAGAAAGCAGCAGACATCCCAGGATTGAAGACCAGGTGTATTTCAGTCTAAAAACCCATTTTCCAATGAGCACACCCTATAGATAATCCCCTGTGAAGAATATGTGTCTCTGTGCGTGTTTGGGGTGGGGGGCAGGTGTTCTCTAAGTTTTCACCCATCTCTAGCATTGCATGTAGGTTTTATGTGTGAGTGTGTAAATGAGTGTATGTGTGTGTGTATACATTATTTTTCATAGTACTCATGTATTTCTGCTCATATTTCCAATTTGACAGACTTGTTCCAGGAGAATTGAGTCATATGATAAATTTATTAGAAGAGAAAAAAGGGTAAGAGGTTAAAAAATAAATTTATGTTTTTTTAAGGTTACATTTATCAAATATAATAAGTAAACAGTTTATCATTGCTCTCCCTGCACCAACTCCTTTTCCTCTCTGTTTCTACCTCTCTCTCTGTCCCTCTCTTGCTCATACTCATCCTGAGAAAATAAGATTCAGTTTTCTAAGTGTGGGTAATATTTCCATCTAACAGGAGAGATTGGTTCTTATATAAGTAGAATACTCAATTTTTTTTCCAAAACAAAACAGTGAAAAAGTGTATATTGAATATTTCTTATGTTATAGAAACCACAAGTGTTAGGTATACAGATATAAATTCAATAGCATCTGTGGATGAAGGGCTATATCTGGCATATCAGATAAATGAAGAGTTTAAATAATTCCAAACCAAATGATAACAACACAGTAAATACCCTCAAAATATGAGACTTCCTGGGACAAATGTCTATTGAGAGATTATAATTTGAAGATCATAGTGCTGTTTATTAAAATAAACATTTATTCTACTGAGAGTGTTGCTGTTAGTAACAGGAATTAAATGCCAATTTATTCTAACACGTGCCTCCTTCTATCCTGTCCCATTCTGCATAAATAGATGAGAATCTACATAAAATGGCAGTACTCTTGACTTTGCCATATGTTCCGTACACTTACCACCCGACGAGTTTCCTTTTAGTATACTAATGAATGATCTAGCTCCTACCTTATCTTATCTTGAAACAGATAATGAAATAGATACATATGTTAGCACATGTCCAAACACATGGGGTAGGCCCATCATTATTCTCAAAATGTTAACATAGCATTATGGTAATATGAAGAACTTTGCATTTTAAGGAAATTCTTTTATATTAAATGTTCCCAGGCTGACAAGTTGTCTCTAGCGTAATTGATTCAAGCAACAAACAGGGCGTATGATCTAAAAATTGTGCCCATCAATATCTTTATTTCTAAGCCAAATGAAAGTTGAGCATGTCTGCACTGTTTTCCAGATGACCAGCAAAAGAACTCGTTCCTTGAGAGTTAATTTTCATACTGCTGTGACGTTCAATTGATCAGATGCCGAGATTTGATGCTTTCAAGCCATGTGCAAACCATACATTGTCACGGAAGCCATAAACATCTTTTTGCAGCTGATTAGCAGGCCTTGTTACAGCCTCCCTCAACTCATACTCAGAGAAGGCAGCAAGAGCCAAGACAACTGGGAAACACTTTACTTCTGTTTTACCTATTATCTTTTCGGAAGCCCAAATTACAGTCAGATTTTAAAACCAAGTACACAGTATTAAATATTAATTTTAAAGAACTTGAGGAAAATTCTATTGCACCTTCACAGTGCATTTAATTTAAAATGTTAAAAGCAAATGCTTTCTTTGTGCACTGTGTTTGCTTTCTTGGAAACAGAAGTATGCACACTGATTCTCATTTTTACCAACTGACTACCTGTTATTGCAGGATTCACAGAGAGTCAGAAAGCAAAGCCCACGTACCAACGAAAATAGACACGTTCTTAAGACTTGACAATTTATTTTCCCAAAGCTTGCTAGTCATGTCATCTGATTAAATTTTCATTCTATTTAAATATAATCTCACTTGAAAAATAATTTTCTGAGGAAAAGAAAGAAGCATTAGCTATCAATTAAAGTCAGTTACAATTGTAAAAAATAGAGGGGCAGAAAACTATGAGTAATGATTGTCTTTTCTTTGTATTATTTAGTTGCTTTTATTTCTTTATTTTCTTTCGCCTCAGCACTTTGGTTTGATAATATGCTTTATTGTAGTTTTACAGTAATTCTTAGGAGACACAATTATGTAGATTTTATCTTATAAATGTCTTTCTTTTGGGGGGTGGGTGGGAGGAGACTGATGGAGAAGGTACAATGTTCACTATTATAGTTCAGATAAATTAAATGATAAAGAGGTTGTACATCAAAATACTCAGCAGATCTGAGGAAGGCTTTAATTTGCTGCCTCTGAGTAGCCTGGTCACACAGCGTATAAATAATCATGTTAGTCTTTTCATCTAAAACATTCAGACCTTTGGCACACAGACACAGTATCTTGCTGTTTACAACTGACCGCCCAAAAACTCATACCCATTCCCTTTCACCTCTCTAATCAGGCAGTAATGCAACACCCACTAATGTGTTCAAACATTAAAAACTGATGAATTAATAGGATATCTATAGAGTCACTGAAATAGTAATACCATTAAGTTAATGATCCTTGAACGTTTAAAGGACCTTGATTACCTTAACCTTTGGAATAAGCTGGGTTTGCAGTGAAAATCACTTGCTATTAGTTAATTCAGTTGGGTATAGTGTGGATACTCCTTGTCCCCCAACTTTTACAATGGTAAAGAGAAAACAAAATTTATATTAGCCTAAAACGTTGGCAAATTGATCTCTATGGCTTTAAATAAACCTGATGATTTATTCATGTTATTTAATTTCTTTAGCCTCAACAAATATTTATTGATTATCTTCATCAGAATATGAAGTTTCAACTGATTGAATAAAAGTTGATAAATGAATAGTAAGTACACTGGCAAATCCATCTGAGACCAGAAAGTAGCAGAATAATTGTAAGGCGCTCCTTGTTGAGTTATAGACAAATCATTTTGATTTTAAAATATAGCATCAAAACCACAAATTTATTATAAACCCAACACAAAATAATATTGTTTTTTAAAAGGGATAGTACTCAAACTTATGCATGTGAATTAAAATTGGATCTAAAACATTACAATCATCATAAAATGTTAGGTTATAAGGTGATACTTGCTATTCTACTCCCTTTTCCCATTAAAGCTGTTTTGGTTTAGGACCTTATTGTATTCGCAAAACTCTCCTATTCAGAACTGTGTTTTAAATCTTTCCCCTATAAATTCCCCTTTCACGTTGCAACGGAACGGATGACCTGAGCTCTGTTTGATTTTTATCCTCTGCTTTAAAATCTCTGTTGCCTATAACAAAATTGAAGCTCTTTAACCCAGCACACAAGGCCACCCACCATCTCGTTCCTTCTCGGCCTCATTTTTTACCATTTGACAACTTACATATCTGAACAATTGTAGTTTGCTACATACCCAAACATACCATGCACACAAACATGCACAAGATGTGCACTGTGCACACACAGACACAGACACCACAGTATCTGAAACAACACCTTGACGACTATGGCACTGAATGAACGAGCCACCTATCTGAGCCATAAAGAGGCAGCACAATAGTGGATGGACTTAGGTGGTCAGAACGGGTGTTTTTGTTTATTTTCTGTGAATTCATTGTCACCAGAACTGACTTGTAGGCTGATAAAACCCCCTGGAGTTCTTTTGGACTTATCGTGAAGATTGGGTGAGTAGAATCTAAGGAATAAAAAAAGGCCAGGGGAGAAGTCAAATCATTCCCTAGAAATATTAAAGATAGGTGACCTTAATTTGTACTTCAATTTGGTGAAGCTATGAGAAGAGATGGTTTTATTTCTGTTGTGAGTCTTTCTCAGCTCGATACAATATGCTAACATGTGATGGCTTTCCAGAATCCTCCTAAGAAGATGAAACTACCCTTACTATTTCATTTATCTATTTAACATCTTTTAGTGACTTGGCAACTACACATAATTTAATTATACAGGAGCTAGTTTGATAAGCATTAATTTACGTATTTACTTCAATAATTATATAGGGATCAGAATGTTCATTAGTTGATTTATATAAAACACGTGAGGGAATTATCATTGATTTGCAGAATATAGTCTAAGAAGTCAAATGTTACTATGCTATTACCAGTATTTCTTAATGCTAGCTATAAAAATGATAATTGAAATAAAGCAGTTGTCATACTTTAGGTCTTAGACCTAAATTTTTTTTAAGTGTGCAATATAAAAATTTTTTTTAAAGATTTATTTTATTGTTTTTAACAGAGAGATAGTGACACACAGAGAGAGAGAGACAGAGAGAAGGGGGAGGGCCCAGAGCCGTCTCCATAGTTGTACGTCGTCAGTTTTTGACATGGTTTCATTCCACCCAGGGGGGCGGGGGTACGGGGGCCTGACATGGTGGGAACTGAGCCAGGGGCCTCCCCCGTGGGAATCGTGCCTCTGAGATCTGGGGCCAAATGCCGGGCTTCCACATGGGAAGCTCACCACGGCAAGAGAAAGAGCTAAGAGCCTCCCACATGGGAAGCACACCGCGGGTGAGCACCTGAGTCTGCACAGGCCGGGACCAGGATTTGATCCTCAGACCCTGGGCTGTAAGGCCAGAGCCTAACCTGCTGAGCCATCCCAGCTTCCCCTCAGTTCTTTGTTTTTGACTTTTAAATATTTACTTATTTATTTTTATTGTTTTTTGACAGAGAGAGAGAAAGAGAGAGAGAGAGAGAGAGAGAGAGAGAGAGAGAGAGAGAGAGAGAGAGATACAAAGACAGAGACAGAGAGAGAACTGAACTGGGGGAGCTCCCAGTTCAGCATATGGTTCCGCACGGGCCGGGGCCGGGATTCGATCCCTGGTCCCCAGCACTGCAAAGTGAGCGCTTAACCCACTGTGCCATCCCGGCTTCCCCATGTTTTTGACTTTTAAACGTTAAATTATTTCCTTAGTGCTGAGAAATCCAACATAAAAATAAAAACAAGTTTTGTGGTATTTCAAGCAATATTGATACGAGAAGCAAGTAAAATAATGGGAACAAACACTTTACATTTTCTATTTTAGGATTTCTTTATGTAAACTTTTGTTGGATTTCATCTCTGCATACCGGTATCCTCATTTGAGGAACATGACACCATTATATATATATATATATATATATATATCTTTTTTATTTATTTTAAACTCTAGATGTTTGTTTTCTGTTTTCTCTTGGGCCTTACACCTCTTAAATAGTTCTAATCCTGCAGCAGTACAAATAGGGCTTTTCTTGGTTCATATGTAGTAATTTTCAAGCCTGCTGGTTTTCAATGAAATGCAGGAGATGGAAAGAATCCACATTAGCCAATATATACTTGCAAAACAATTTTAAGATTTCTAAGCGCTATGAATTAATTTGAATAGAGATGACAGATCTATACACGAGAAACAGTTTTTAAAGGAATGACACTCCGATTTTAAATTGATTGACTAACTTGGGGGGCAATCGTGGAAGTACTAATTTATACCCTTAACAAGGTTAGGAAAACTCTCCTCTGGGAGGGATGTTAAGCTGATCCTGCAGAAAAAGAGGCAATATTACAGAGCGGGCCAAAACAATGTTCTTCCTGCCATGCCCTTAAGCCCAGCTCCAGTACAAGAATCGTACCCAGGATTAAAAAAGGGACACAAAGTGCTCATTATACCACTGGGACATATTGGAGTAGTTCGATTTTGTGATCAAGCCAAATTCTCTGAAGGATTGTGGTTGAGGGTTTCTATGGTAATCAGAATTCCAAAAAAGGCAAAAAAAAAAAAAAAAATGGGAACATTTACCAAAAATCTAATCCTACCTTCTGCCCTCTTGAAATCACTTTCGTTCTCTGGAAGTGAAAGAAGACTGAATTCAAAACAACAACAAAAACTTGTTAGTTTTAACAAAAAACATAAAATGTAAAATCTGCTTAAATGTTCCCATGGATGGTATAAAAGTTGAAGGATGAGTACCTTGGTCCAGGGGAGGAAACAGGAATTTCGGTAACTAAAGAACCACTTCCTTTCTACCCACTTTCCAAAACTTTTGCCAAAAATTTTGAGGGTCAGGAACACAAGATTAATTAATTAATTAATTTACAAAAATTCTCATCTGGATTCCAGGAGGGAAATTAGGAATAAAAATGCTGGTATTCAAAATAACATTTATAGCAAGTACGACTAACCATTTTTGTTGGTGAGACGAAAATTTTGCTACTTAAAATTTCTTTTCACACAGTTCTTATAAAGTTAAGGACCCCAGACAAAATGGTCAACTCTTCTAACATGAGTAGATCACATCAGCAGTTTCTTGTACCATTTCAGATTTCCAATAACAAATGCATCTGGAAACTTCTATCTTAGAAAAAAATTTAACTTCCTTATTCCACCTAGACATTAGTGTTTCTGACATAGTTTTTGTTTCTCATGAGTATTTATTTTCCTTTGGAAAGGTAGGCTTAATAGTCCTTTATTACTACAAACAACTGTATAAATGGTTTCTGTAGAAAATCTTGTTGGAAATTTATATTGCGTTCAACTCTAGAAAATACTTTTGCAGCTTCTGTGCTGCAAAGGAAACCATCAACAAAGCAAAGAGGCAACCAACCAACTGGGAGAAAATATCTGCAAACAATGCCTCTGATAAGGGGCTAATATCAAAAATATACAAAGAACTTGTACAACTCAACAAGAAGAAAACAAGCAATCCAATTAAAAAATGGGCAGATGACCTTAACAGACACTTCTCTCAGGAAAACATACATATGGCCAACAGATATATGAAAACATGCTCCATTTCACTAGCAATTAGGGAGATGCAAATAAAAACCACAATGAGATACCATCTTACACCTGTTAGAATGGCTATCATCAACAAGACAAGGGATAACAAGTGCTGGAGAGGCTGTGGACAAAAAGGAACCCTCATACACTGCTGGTGGGAATGTAAACTGGTACAACCACTATGGAAGGCTGT